>CAMKVN010001400.1:0-18781 GCA_946474995.1 Funneliformis geosporum | reverse complement strand
TTATACAAACAACTTTATTAGAATATAAAAAGAAAGTATATTAAATAAAATTAAAGATGTTTTAAAAAAAAAATAGATAAAAAATAAATTTTTTTTTAAATATTTTATTTCGTTTAATTTGATTGGCTAACCCAAATTTTATCAGGTCAAATCATAAGCTTGATCTGACCTGATGTTAACCTGAAAATTTGTCTACCTGACCTGGATTTTTCAGGTCAGGTCGGGTCAGATTACAGGTTGACCTGACCTGATTCGGAGCTCTAGTTTAACTATTCATATAATACAGTTTATTTAAATATCTATATCATATTATTTTAAGTTTATTTACTTTTTCAAGTAGTTTATCTACTTATATAAATACCTTTACTAAAATAATATTAATAATTTTACATATTAATATTAAAAGTTATTACAGTAAATCCAAATACATAATATGTAAATATATACATTGATTTTAAATACATATACTGTATATTATAATATATAAATTATTACTAAAATAGAAAATAGATAATTTACAAACTTTACATCTTATAAAAATATTTATATTTAAGTTAAGATTCAATTTTTAAAACCATTCTTTTAAAAAAGGATTGTTAATAAAGATTATATAATATGATTAATTTAATATTTTGATCTTAATTATATGGGAGACGGTCAGATATATATATATATAAAAATATTGAAAGAATAATAGATTACAAAAACAATCTTCCCAAGCAGACATATCATTATTAATTATTATAACGAAATACAATTATTATTACTATATTAAAATATTAATTATTATAAGATAAAATGATCTCATTCAAATAATTTAGAAAAGGGGAAAATCCAAAATTATTCAAGTGGTCCAATAATATAAAATTTGACCAAACTTTGGATTTTCCCCTTTTCTACTGACCACCTTCCATATATTATAGCAGACAATTAAACTATTATCGCTTATTTCGTGTTTCTGATCAGGAGAGTTTACAATTTTTGGGTTCTACTTCCTGTTGATTCCTTTAAATTCCTCCTTCTGGTAATTAACTGCCTTCTGACAAAGTTCACATAACATATTCTTCGTTTCGTCCAACTTCTTCTTGTTTTCTCATTTTCTTCAAGTCTTGGGAAGATATATTTCATCATTAGTGTTTACACCAGAGGATCTACTTCGAATTGTGAACTTTGCTGTTGATCGACGTGACTATTGCTTCCGGTTTCTTGAATCAGGATGGGAGATTATAA
Source organism: Funneliformis geosporum (assembly GCA_946474995.1). Lineage (NCBI taxonomy): Eukaryota > Fungi > Glomeromycota > Glomeromycetes > Glomerales > Glomeraceae > Funneliformis > Funneliformis geosporum. The sequence goes on along the minus strand of CAMKVN010001400.1, from coordinate 17,551 downwards.
AATTAGCGAGACATCAATTGACATAATGTATTTTCAAGAATAGAATCGCATCTCTGTACAGCTACCCTCCTTCATATTATTGTCCTTGATATCAGTAGAAATAATCTGCCTAGGCAGGCAATTGAGGGGAAGGAGAGGAAGGTGACTCATTCACTTCAACTTTGCGTTTTGGACTATGACAATACATTAATTTTAATTTACACAATAGACAATTAATATCATTATTTTACCTTTTTACACACTACTGAAATAACATCAAATTCATCATCTCTGATTCATCACTAAAAATACATGCAAAAGAATTTAATGTCAAATTTGCAAATTATAAAAAGTAATACATAAAGCAAGAATATATTCGGATGAGAAATCGTTGGGAAGAGGTAAAAAGCTTCCTCAGCAGAACCCAATAACACTTCGTTCTGATGAATATATTTCTCTCGTCATCCCCACCAGTAGTTTCAACCTATAAATTATAACAAATTTAGGAAGCTCAAATGACATACTCTTTGTTAAAGATACTTACAGGCTCTTTTTTTTTTCTTCTTTTGGTTGTACCACAATGCTTGTTTGTTCACGATTTTCATACGGTTGTTTATGCCCTTGAAAATTAATTTCTGAATTGCATTGATGTGCATTTATACTTCCAATGGTATAAATTTTTGATTGGAAGCTGCCAAGCCAAATGATTTTATTAGAAATTATGCTTCCAAACCTTCCAAAGGTGCCTCCAATAGTGTGGTTGTGATGGTTGTGTGTTTGAAGTAGATGTATAGAATTTCAAATGAAGTAAATGTAATTATTTTTCGAGGCTTTTACATCAATCCATTTTAATAAATTAATTTGTTAACGTTGAGATTTTTCATAAACTTATCTCATAAATTTTGAAAATTTTGAATTTCAACTTTTCAACTTGCTTTCAATCTTCCAAGAGCACATCACTGCCGAATTGTACTCCATTATTACAAGATGTTCCGCTGAATTGTAAATCGTAAGATACAAATACATTTTCGGCGTTTATTTTATTATCTTCCGTAAGTTTGCGCTTCAGCCGGCAAAGACTTCAATCAAAAGTTATCGATACGTTTCATTTTTTTTAGACCAACTGATTAAAAATAGATTATACACGTTAAACATACCAAGATCATCAAATACTAAAAAATTAACATGATGACTTTTCACAAGCTGGCTACAGCGGAGGCGAAGTCCATAACCATGCGAAGATGGGTAGCGACTGATTGTGACCTAGTAATATAAACCATGGAAGCATACTTACCTGAAATTGATTTTCAACACGAATTGCATTCTTTTTTTTCCTCTTCCGTGCCTTGTGCTATTATCTTCTGCAACTCTTCTTGTTATGTTCACCTTATCCAAACCCAAATTGTTATTTTCCACATGTTACTGCACTACATCCCAGTCATTCCATATCAGACAACAGTTTTGTCAAAATTTTCGCTTTGAGGAAAGTTTGGGTTGGATCAGTGGGTTGATTTTATATAAAGCCATTTCCCATATCTAATATTTCTATATCAGGAAGTATCACGATGTTTTAACCCGATAATCACACGAATATTTGATATAATCGAGTTCTGTCAATCGGAGAGTCAAATTTATCAGAATTACGCCTCTACTGCTAAGCTTTTATCTTAAAGCTTTTAAGAGTATAACTCCAAGGATAGAATTGTTTTTCGCTTCTAATACCTCATATTCAAGAAATTTCACCAAAGATTTGATTCCAAAATCGAACCTTAGACCTACTGCAAATTATATAAAAGGCGAGACCCTGATCAATGAACTCTTTTATCCGCCTTGCACAAAAATCAAACGAAAATTCTAATAAAATTTCAAACCTACCATTATTTGCATCATTGATATTTATAATCAAATGAACTCAAAGTTATAATAAGGTTGGTTTATTTTCGGCTAGTTTCTTGAGACATGTCATCACGATGTTAAACTATTTTCCGCCTCTATAGATGTTAAAATACTTCTTGCTATGTATCGGCATTTTGATCTTCGGCGAGAAAATCTTTGACAAAATTCACGCATCACGAAAATCTGATTCCTTAATTAACGATAGAGAATTTTGACGCTATCCCATATATAAACTGTCAAACAAGTGATGTTTATTTTGCAGTCGTAGCATTTTATCCAATCAGAGTAGCCTTCTTAATTATTGGTCAGAATTTTCAGAAATATTATTGGTTAAATCCATCTATACGAATATTATAATACTATTAACAAATTTAAGGATTAATAATTACTGGTTGTAATTGATATGATGCTTTAAATGATCTAAATGATGAATATGGTTAAAGCATGAGTTAAGTCCTATTTATAAAATAAATTTTAATATATTTAAATTAAAAATTTTATTTTCTACATCCATTCCTTTGAAAATAAATTTTTGAATGGATCGAGATTAAAAATAATGATCCTAGATAATACACCTGGAAAACGCATATCCAAATAAAGAATATTTTATAACGTATTCATTTTTAAATAATTTGAGTTGATAAATAATATGTATAAAATAAATTGTTTATTAATTGGATATGAAATGAACATGAAACTTAAAATCGCAAAATCAACATTGGTCTGTTGAATAAAGTCTATAAAGACAAATTCTTTTCAAACAATAATTTAAATAGAGATTTCTAAGCAAATTTGAGAACCAATAAAGTTTCACGTAAAAATTGGTTTTTTGAAAGGCAAAATGTCCAATATAACTAAAGCAAACGAATTCAAATTCAATGCGCAGAATGACGCAGAAATAGGATAACTACAACTAAAAATAAATAAAATAAAATATAAAACTAAAATTTTGCATATAAATTAACTTATGGAAGGTAATATCTAATTGTAAACTCATTTGTAATAATATATATATTTGTTTAAAGAAAGTAAATCTTTTATAAATTTTTCTCTAATTATAATTAGTCCGGAGCGAAGCGAAGCGAAGCGAAGGACAATTAAATTGTCCGCTGTGTCCCGCTCAAAAATTGAGTCGGTACATGATTGGTCCATTTCGTCACATTTTTGCTGAAACCGTTCTCTAGTTAGTATGAATTTAATTTCGGTTATTTAAACTACGATTTTATATAGCTTTATATAATTTTATATAATTGTCGCACATATTATATTCAAGAAAATGCAAAAATGATTAGATAGTTTGCTTGTACATCAAAACTTTATCTTTGAAACCTTGAATGATGCAAAATAGATTTTTAAATCAATTTTATTGCATATTGCATTACATAAGACATAATATTTCACAAAAAAAAAATTTTTTTTTTTTTCCATTCGCAAAAAACAGTTACTTTGAATTGAAATATATCTTTTTTTTTCCCGTAATTTTAATGTTACACGAAACAATTTACAAAATATGGAATGTTTCTTTGCGGGCTGAAGAATCTTACCTTATTTATAATTAGTATGTTTTCATGTCTTTAAAAGTTTAATTTTGTAACCGACATGAAGTTTTGTAAAATCCACGTTGAAAGAGGTAACTTCTATTTGAAGCTAAACTTTAATAGAGAGCAATTTACTTTTTGTTACACAGCTTTCGAACATTACAAATTTTAAATAAATTTTGAATCGAGTAAGAATATTCTTTCTTTAATACTTCAGAAAATGAATACACAACAATGTCATTGGGCATATTTTTTTTCATTAGTCTAGATCATGCATAGATTTCGCCAATTTTATCTAGGCAAAAAATACTATTACGGCAATCAAAGAAATTCTCGAAAAAAAAAAAGAATTTTAATTAATTATCAAACAAACTTAGTAAATAATTAAAACAAATCAATTTTACAGATTAATTCATTGTAATACTATTGTATATCCTTTAATATTACACCGAATAAGTGGACTTTAGAAGGAAAGATTGTCGATAATTACAAGACAAAGACAACTTAACACGTATAAAAGTGGGCACCTTTATTCGATCCGCCTTTTCCAATTCATAATACATTTGCCAAAATAATCAAAAAGCAAAATGAGCTTAATCAAAATCTCCATAATTTTGAGCTTCTTGGTATGATAAATTCTCGATACTATCAAATATTTTCACTCCATTTTACGATTGAAATGAAAATTGATTTAATACTTTTTTTTTTTGAATCCTTTTATCTACCACAGTTTATCTCTGTCTTTTCTCAAACACCATCTCAACAACCAGAAGATTTAGGAGCTGTCATCCAACCTTATCAAACAGCGAATGTTCCTCCAAATAATGGTACTTGGAGGATATGTGGTAAAACAAAAACAAAATCTGTTAGTAAGTATCAATTATTATTCTCTCCATTCTTCTTCCTTCAACACTTTTAAAAGGATTCGCATTAACAAAAATTATCACACTAGGTTACAGTGTTAGAGTGGTTCCTGATTCAACCTTAATCACGCCTGGATTTGGAATTGAATCTAAAGGAATTCCAGTTGGCAAAACACCAATAACACCATTAACAGGAAGTGGAATTTTGACATTTGTGGCATCATCGGATTCTGCAATAGATATATCCAACCATTCCACTTTTTATCGATATATACCTTCATTATCATGTGAAACAGCCACAATTAAATGCGACCAAGATACCGGAAAAGTTTTGATTGAGTCTTTCGATATATATTGTTTGGTTGTAAAAAATATTTTTACCAACCCGCAAAAAATCAACGTTGCATTTTCAGATTCAGACACGGTATTTAAAAATGGTGGATTTACCAGTCCAAATAAAAGTGGCGGCAATACAAAAGAATTTGTTCCAGATAAAAGTGGCGCTAATAATTCAGGTAGTAATGCTGCAGGAAAAAATACTTATTATAGTGGATTAATCGGTGGTTTCTGTGTATGCCTTGTTATAATCATTTTCTTGTTTCGTTTCCGTTTATTAAAGTTTTTTAAAAAAAAATAGATCATGATTTATAGATTAGGTATCAAATTATACTACGCAATCTCATTTAATAATTAATTGTAAATTTATCATTCAAATTGTAATTAACATCTAGAATGCGGGGTATATTTTGTAAAGATAATATTACTTAATAATAAAATCATCATAAAAAGGGTACCTTCTTTTGTTTACGTCAAAACTCCGATTTTTATTCCCTAATATGGATAATAACCACTTTAAATTAAGGGTCAGAATTATATCATTATGTCGATTCTGTATAAAAAGAAGATCGACTTGATAAAAAAGTAAACGTGTGCACACTGATCATTTTAATTTAAATGAATTAAAATTAATTAACGTAAATCATCCGCGTGTTGAGCATGTCTACTTTAGGTATAGGGGACGGTCCCAATGATACTTTACAGTGAAGAGTGCTAATTTTTTTCCTGATTCAGAACATTTATTATTTAAAAATAAATTTTTACATTTTGGTCCTTTTTCTCAGCACTCATAAGCTTAAACGAAAGTCGTGAAATCAAATTCCTTTTCTTTACCTTATTTTTGATATTTATTATTAGTGTTAATATAGATTTCTTTGAAACTAAGTCTTAAATTTCAATTGCATTTAATTCTATTGCAGGTTATCGCCCGATACAACAATTACCCTCTAAGAGCCGCAGGAAAAGGAATCTATAATTCTAAAGGTCCCCGTAATATTGTTTGGTTTTGGTGAATACATACGATCGAGTAATTTGCGTGATTAATTTAATTTTGAATTGGTGTCTAAGCTTTACTATAAAAGTAGAGAATCGAAATTTAATTGTATTACAATTTAATTAATTAATGGGTGATCAATAAACAAATATTTCGTATAGTGAATAATATGATTGGATATTTGTATTATTATTATTATTATTATTATATTATTTAGTCAGCAATAATATTTATCCATTGTATGAATGAATTAATTTTTCTTTAAATCGGTTCTGTTTAATTTTGCAAAAACACGGAATTTCCAATCTCACAAGACCAAACAGACCAAACTTAAATTACTAATTTATTTTGCTACACTTGAAAAAAAAAAACAAATAAATGTTTTTAATTATTTAATTGCGATAAAGACGCGTAAGTACCGAGCAATCTTTGTTTTAACGGGCGTATTTATATGACCATAATATTATCCTAAAAGAGCTTTTGAAATTTGGTAAATTCTCGATTTGTCACTTGGATGATAATCATTTTAGTTATTCAAAAGCGAACTTATTTAATAAGACAATAATCTAAGAACGACCATAGCCATAGCATAAAGATTAGCTTTGAGCCGATATTTTCTAATTACTTTAGATTTTGAATTTTAAAAAAAAACCTTGGTCATGATTACAGGATTACGTAAACAATTTTTTTTATTTTGACATATTTTATATTATGTAACCTAAAAATAAATATATAGTAAAGTTCATATTATGAAATAGGCTATGGTATTAGAAATACTAACTTTCACCTATTTTCGAATAGTTACTAATAAAGATACAAGATTAAACCTGAATTGTTATCTTGCTGTAGTTAAAATATGATGACATATGTAAATGAGTTCTCTGATGTATAACAACTTTAAAACCTGATGTGTAGACCAATCAAAAAAATATATATAAATCATCAGACTTGATATTTGTTTTTTATTTGAAACAAGTAGAAGCTTCCCCTCCCAAAAAGATGGGATGTTAAAATGTATGTACTTGTATAAATATATAATATAAAATAAATTTACTTATAATGTGGTGTGTAAAGTTACTTCTTATCTAGATTTAGACAATTTTTTTTTCACGTTTCCTACATTGGGGCAACAATTTTTGATGTGCTTGAAAAGATTGCTGTAGCCTTTTTGGGTTACTGTACTGTTTTGGCGTCTAAATACAACCTGGTTTTCCAATTTTGATATTATAAATTTTTTTTGATCAAGGTAGATATCTAAAAATTCCCCGTCGGGCGTTTTTTTTTTTTTTTTTTTGACCAGTTTTATTTTTTAAAAAAATGAGATTCATTCAGCCATCATTTTGGGCTTACAGATTATTATGTAAGTAATGTAATGTATGATTTTTTAGGTCGACTTATCCCTTTTAAACTAAAAAGTTGGGGTTATGATGTGATGGTTTTGATCATTCGTTACACGGCAATTATGTCATACATGGGGGGAAAGGAAAAAATTTCTTTTTTTTGAATCATAATATTTATATATTTTTTTTTTAAGTACCTCCTTTAAAATATAACAATAAAAGATTACAACTTTAATAGAATAAATATATCTATATAAATAATAATACATGGCAAATAAATAAATCCATATTTAACATATAATATATATACAAATGTTAAGTATAAAAATGAAGAAATAGGTTAATTCCAAAGTAGATCAGTGTTAACTTCGTTTGAATCATCAATGTCCGGATATAGGTAGAAAGCTAACGCTATGATGGTATATGTGGCCAGCAACATTGCACCTTCTAACCAGTTTGATTTCCCGTCCTAAAATAAAAATAAAGCATGTTAATTTCGAAATGGCGTTTTTTATTAAAAAAAAACCCCCACCCAATAAATAAAATACCTGAATAAGATAATTCGTTATCAAGACTGAAATGAATAATACGACGGTTTCAAATGTCTTAAAAAACAAGGTCATTTGTACTCCAATTATCCATCCAAGAACGACAAGGAATGGAGTAATGAATAATGCGATTTGCTAAAGAAAGAATGGAGAAATTATTGGTTGGGCGTACTAGAACGGGCAAAAAAAAAAAGAGAACCAAAGAGTAAGATTATTCACCATCGAACTTCCTGCGGCGACATTAATAGCGAGATCCATTTTATTTTTCATGGCGACGGAAATGGCCGTTACGTGCTATATGGGAGAAATCACGTGTTAAGCCAGACTTCTAACCAAAAATAAAAACTTTCCGAATTCGAAGAAATTAATCAAATAATTACCTCTGCAGCGTTACCAACGATGGGCAATAAAATTAAACCGACAAATGTCTTGCTTAACCCCGAAGATTCAACGATTCCTTCGATCGAACCAACCAAATAATCAGCAGAACAAGCTACCAAAAGAGTTATAGCGGCCAAGAAAAATAATGATACACCAAGAGTTAATTGTGGTATTTCTTCTTCCTCTGGTTCTTGTGGGGGTTCTTCTGGTTGTTCTTCGTCATTATGTCGTACTCTATCATATAAATGTTTATGAGTTCCCAACTAGTGGTCAAAAGTTGAAAAGAAAAGGGGGTTTAGTTTAAGATTTCATGTAAATGTCGCGTCAAAACCTTGTCACTCACTTGAAAGAAAAGGTATAGGACATAAATTATCAATAAAACGATCGCCGTTCCGTGCGACAAATCTAAAATCTCATGCTTCAAGTCGACGACTGTACCACTACGACCAACGGCAAAATTAAAAGCAGCAGGAATGATTAAGCCAATACAAGCTAAAGTCATTAAACTTGAGCTTGTTTGTGCGGCAGTTTGGTTAAATGATTGTTCTTTATGATGAATGCCTCCTGCAACAAAACACATTCCCAATACCAATAATAAATTTGAAATAATTGATCCGAGCATTGAAGCTTGAACCACGCGTACTTCTCCTTCTTTAAGGGCAATGATAGAAACAATTAATTCTACCGCATTACCAAATGTAGCATTTAGCAGACCACCCAATGTCTGCGAAAAATATATATATATATATTAATATATGCGCGAGAATGAATTCTTAATTTTGTATGAAATAAAAATTACCTGACCAATTCTCAGACTAACGTCTTCGGTTGCAAATGCAAGTAATTTTGCCAATGGGATGATCGCAAAAAAATTCAAAGTAAAGATCCAAGTATCACTCCAATTTAACGCATTAGCCAAAAATCCCAATGGTAAAAAGATTAACAACCAGTTTATATATGAAGAAGTGAGGATAATTTTAAGGGAATTGTATATGGTAGGAGGAGGAGGATATAAAACCGGAGATGAAGAGCGACCCGCATTATCATTATCAAAAGATACTAAAGTTACCGGCTTATGTAAACCTTCTGATGTTGAACCATAATCTGAATTATTATTTGATAAGGGTTGCCTTTCAGATGATGGTGACGTCATGATAACTTTCAAATTTTTTTAAAAATTTGAAACGGAGGAAAAACTCCATATATTTATAATGGATTATTTTATATTAATGAACTCTAAAAAATTAAAAGGATTTTTATTTATGTTAAATTAATACAAAAAATTGGACACTAAAAGGAACGCCTAGAAAGAATAGATCATCCACGTATGACTACATAGGTTTAGTTTTGTAGGTGAAATCCGGGTAAAATGTATTGTTTATTTATATCTTAAATAAACATAACACCTAACATAGTAATTAGATAATTAAATTAAACTTGTGTAAAAGCCGAATAGATATTTCTTATGTACCTCCTTTTTTGTTTATAGAAAATAGAAAATTCAGTTTTCTCTTCCAATATTTATAAAGATATCAAAATGTGCTATTCTGATTGCCCAACTTGGACTTTGAAAAAGGTCGAATTTTTGATCAACGATAATTTATAATTGAAAGAAACCCCCCTTTTGGCAATGATTATAATACAACTCAAAATAAACCATTATTTAAAAACAATACTGCTTATTAAGTTTCTTGGAATATTGCCCCAATTTTTGTCGATCATATTATCATATGGACGACATGTTTGGCAGAATTAAAAATTGCACGTTTGGCAGCCAATCCGGTTTAAAACTACTATATAACGATAGGTGGTTTTTTAAATTAGGACAGAAGGTTTCTAGACCAATGTAAAACGTAAAGCAAGGGATTTGGTAGGTTTATTTTCAAGTGCGCCAATATCTGATATAACTTATAATACATAACGCATTCTTGTCCTAGCTTTTTTAATTAAAAATAATTAGATCTGTCTTTATCATAAATTATACTTTTACAACTCTTTTCTTCTTATATTGATTTTTTAATATTTTGACAATCTTATAATCTCAAGAATGGGGTTTCGAAAAAAAAAATTTATGCATTTTCAATAAATATTGACTGAAACATTTAATTTAATATAAATAAATCACTGGTATTTTTTTTACTGATGTTACAATAAGCGATATTATGTTGGTTACGCAAATTTAAACCGTGTCCTGTAAAAAGATTCTTACCTTTATTTTATATTAATTGTTGTTTCACATAAATGTAATGTTCATAATGCTGACCAGCCTTTATAAAAATATAGGCGCGTTATTTGTTAATTTGTCTGGAACACAGATTGTAGTTATCAATGGATTTCCATCCAGAAATTTACCCGATATCAATTACTTTATACGCTGTTAGCTCCATAATTACTTAACGAAGGCATCAGCATTATCATGCAACAGAGAAGCAAGATATTTACTTGTTATTTATTTGCGCGTCCTGGAAAAAAATATAAATACATGTATTTTGAACATATGGGACCTTATTGAAAACATATTTGCGTAAAAAGGGACAAAAAAAAATTTTGCATCAAATGCTAAATAGGAAATTTTTTTAGTAAAATAAGTCCATTTTTGTTTAATATTTACCCCAAAAAAATTTTTTTTAGAGTTTCCTCCTATATGTATAGTTGAAATGTATAAAAAATTTTTTTTAAAAAAAAAAATTTGTAACTTTACAGGATCAATGAACTATTTGCATTTTGCATACATGTAAAGTCTAAAACCTTAACAGGACAATAACGTTACACGTAGCATTGGGTTTGCATGCAAATGGCGTGTCATACTTTATATGCCAATTTCGGAATTCCCATTGATAAGGATACATGATAAACTCTTTTAGAGCATTTTTATTTATTTGTTGTTTTCGGGGGCGTGATCACTATGTGAAACGTAAGGAGGCGACCAATGCTTCATTACTTATCCGAACCCACGTCTAAACCAAGACATAATACGTTTATATGTAACACGTGAAAATTTCATAAACATTTCTTTTTGCTGTTTTAAAGAAAATTACCTAAAATCTTAAAAAAAAGAATGAAACGCGATTTTTCATATATTAATTCAAATAAAGCTGAAATCAGTTCGATAGAGAAACTAATGCTGTTCTAACCGAGTAAATGATCTCGTCAAAGATGTTATTAGCCTACCACAACTAACAGCAGAAAATCAAAAGAACTCCAAATGCTTCATTACGAAGGAGTAGCGTAACAAGGTTACCTCACGATCGAATTGCAAAATAAAGAACACAAAACGCAAAGGACTTTTTCAATAAACTAACTGAATATGTTAAATCTTTGTATAGGCAAAGTATCCATTCATACCGTATTGATAAATTTATGAGAGAAAATAATCAAATAATCACACGTTTCACCTTGTGTGACTTGTAATACAATACCCAATGCGCTGAGGTTTCTGTACCTATTATAAAAAATTGGTCTTTCTGTAGCTAAGATTCGTATATTACGTACTCGCTTTGTTTAGTTTGTTAAATTCCCGTTTTTTCGGGACTTTCGATTTATAAAATGACTTGTATTATAGATAACTAAACCAAATACTTAAATTATTATTATATATATATATGCTTTTGAAGGTTCCATCCTAGATGATAATTGAAAAATGCACGTGGAATGTAAATAACAAAGTTTGTCATTTATAACAAGTAAAAAAAAACTGGATAAATTAACGAATACAGGCCTAATTTTATTGATAAAAATGGTCATTCCAGTAATCTACTGTATATCAACCAAGATAAAATAACGTTTTTGCTGTCTATTAATAATATCTCATAATGAAATCTTCTTTAAGTGAAAACTTTTTTTTTCCTTTAATTATTCAATTAGTAATTATTATTAATTTCATGATTAAATTTCATAAGAATGTACTTGTTTTTCATCAAAGAATAACGTTATTTACCAAACTTTTGAGACGTCATGATACATATGTGAAGTTCGGAACCATTTCAGCTGAAAATATTATTAAGAATTCGATATTTTGATGATTGGATAAATTATACAGTATATTCAAAATATTATTGATAATAACGAGGAATTTTTATCAAAATGTCCTTTAATGATCGTCACAATAAAGGAAAAATAATTTTCTTTGTATTTCCTTTATAAGGAATTTTTAATGTTTGATTTAACCTATGTATCCATTATAACATTACAAGGGAATTTTTGATACATAATAACATAAGATAAATGTCTTGGTTTTTTTTTTGTTCCGTTACCTTATATTTTCGATATATTATGCGTTTCAATATGATATAAGGAATATCTCATACATAAATCATTTCAACCAATTTTTATAAATAAATAAATTATAACAAGGCTTTCTTGTTACAAAGTCTTTTTGTTCCGTTGCTTTTATGCATAAATAACAGTTTAGCTACAAAAAATTGTTTAAAAAGACATGAAACTGTAATTTTTTTTTAATAATTATCAAAATACCATGACTTCTTACAATCGTAAATTATATTCAACCCATTTATCTCCTCCAGAAATTTATTCTTCTTTTGCTCCTTTTATAACGGAGAACGTTTTACCATTCTGTGAAAAATGGTTCCAACCTCATAAAGATTTAATAAAAAATATTGATAAACAAATGAGACAAGAATGGAAACAATATTTTAAAAATCATCCAGAAGAAAAGATGATAAATGAATTAATTAACAAAGATAAATTGCCGGGGTTCAATTATCTTATTTACTTTGAATGGTGTGCTAATAAGGGAGGTTATGAATTCATCCTTGGATCAGATTATGGTGTGTGTGTCGCTGTCATGACTAAGTCATTTCAAAGACACCACATAATTAGTCAGAGAAATGAAAGAAATAGTGTTATTCAAGAGGCTAAACAGATAGCTATAGATAACTCGATTACGATACTTAAAGCTGCTTATTCTGCTGATGTTAACATATTTAAGTTTGACAATGATCATGAAAAAAAAGTTGCCAATCTAATTGAAAAATTAACCAAGACTGATCACGGTATGTACATTTTATTCAACTTAAATTCATAATATTCTTCGTATTTATCATTTTTTTTTATTTTAGAGATATTGAAAAAAAATTTGACCAAAAGAATTAATATTTGTTTTGTTTTGGGAGTACTTTTTTTGAATTTTTATGGCCTAACTTATTTTACACTTTATTAAATTTTTAATTTTTAACAATGCACACGTTAAAAAAAAGTAGGTTTCTATACCTACCGGTCATTGGGGTTATTTGAAAATTTCGCTATTTGATTTTTTCAGAAACGACTCGAGTCGCTGTTCCAAATTTGATATAATGTCAGAACATCTTGAAATTCTCAATTCAATAATAGTTTCAAATTTTAGCCGAATGGAATTCTGGTAACTTTATTTCGATGAAAACTCATAATTACCTACTTTTTAAAACATTAATTAATATTAAGATATTAATAATATATTAAAATTGTTAATTTCAAATGAGAGTTACGATTCTGTCAAAGTTGGTACTACTATATATTAGGGTGTCCATGATTTGTTGGTCACGATTTTATCACGAGTTTGCGCGATTTTGCGATAAAATCACATGCGAATTTTGAACCATCCTATCATGGACACCCTACTATATACAGTGGCGGTCAAAAGTATTGCATCACCCGATCACAAATTTTAAAATTGCAATATCTCGTGAATTAGAAGGCGCAGAGTTACGAAATTTATTTTTTTGATATAAAAATTATTGCACAGTAATAAAATCAAACTTAAAAAATATTTATTTAATGTAAATTATGCGATGCTTTTCTTTTGACCGATATTTTATTAAAATTTTTAAATAAAAAAAAAATTTTTTTACATTAAAACTTTGGTAAATTATTATTTACCATTTCGTATAGCCGCTATTAGCCTTTATTACATCATTTATACGAGTTGCCATAGTATCAACCAACTTTTCGCATACATCAGACCCTAATTCAACCCAAATTTTTTGAATTGCATCCCACAACTGATCGTGTGTTCTAACAGGTATTCAAGCTGCCTCAGACGACAGTCCATTTTATTCCAAAGGTGTTCTATTGGGTTTAAGTCAGGGGACTGTGCTGGCCAATCAAGAACTTTAACCCTATTATCCTCAAACAAACCATTGCTTAATAAGATTTGCAGTATGTTTAGGGTCATTTCATTATCTTATTGAAAGATAATATTATCTTTATCCATTCCATGCCACTCGATGGTAGTGAGTTATGAGATAGTAATAGAAGTGAATCTGAAGAAAACTATTATAAAGAAAATGAACAACACACCGTATTTCAAGATTGGAGTTAAGCTATAAGTCTTATATGTACTGTTGTGATAATAGAATATTATATAATAAAGTGTCTTATAGTAGAAAGGTTTTTTTACTTAAACGTGTATATTATTGTATAAAAATTTGTTTTTATCGGCAAAATACAATTTATTGGTTAAGTAAGTAATACGTTTATCAATTATCAATTATTGGTTAAATTAAGTAATACAAAGTTTAATAATAAAGTTAATTTCAGCCGTTATTGGTTAAATCAAGTACAGTAATATAAATGATAAAATATTGGTTAAATCAAATACGATAATATAAATGATAAAATATTGGTTAAATCAAGTACGGTAATATAAATGATAAAATACACAGGTCTATATCAATTTACCTCATTTAAAAATTGTATTATACCTGGGTCTCAATCAAAAAAATGTTTTTTTGTCTAATAAAATACTGGGTATATTATCATGGGATACGTGAAAAAGTGGGTCTCTTAGGTAGTACTATACGGTAATGTGAAAAATCCATATAAATTATTATATACTAATAATGTAATGTAGAGCTATTCCTTAAACTTAAATACTAAAAAATAAATCTAAATTTTTCAAAATGTCAAAAAACCTATAATAGAATTAAAATACTAAGAAAACTAATAGAAATGTCTAACTTTCCATTTCCATTATTATCTTGAAAAATATTATATGGTATAATAATATAAAAAGAAATAATATTATTATTCTTATTGATCAATAATCTAAATAAATGTGCTATATATAGTATAGAATATAGTCAAACCTCTATGTAACAATAAAGCTGTTTTGAGAAAAAAATATCAGTATATCAAGTTATCAGTATATTAAGAAAATTTTATATACCAATATTACTATAATTTGTTGATCAATATCGGTATAAAATAATAAGCTAATCAATAAATATCTTAAGAAAAATGTCAATTTGAAAGCAATATTAAAAAAGAAATCAATTATTAATTTTAAAATATTATTATACTATATCATCCACAATTTTATTCTCTTTCTAACGAATATTTAAACTTAGCAATTGAATAAAATTTGAGTTAGTTTTATTAGAAACAAAAGTGCCTTTGAATTTTACGAAATGAAATGCACAAAAAAATACATTTTACCATTACGCCTCCGACCAACACCCTACGGATCCAGCTTTATTATATAGTTTTTTCTTTTGTTTTACACACACGTTTTTTTTGTTTTGATTTCAAAAACGTCGTAAATATGTGATCGCATACAAACATCACTTAAGTTCGTGATCGTGTTCACGTTTATGATCATGCTTGCGTAATATATAAATATATAAATATTGTTATTATTTTTTTATTCTTATCATTATTATGATTATATTTTTTTTTATTATTAATATTATTATTTTTATTTCTTTAATAAAAGTTTTTTTTTGCATATGTAAAACAACTTATTTCTTTGTTAAATTTCTTTTTATCTGTAGTTGAAACATGATTCTAATGCAAATAAAGATGCATTATATCATTTTAAGTATGGATTTATACTGGTGTAACCTAAAATATCAGTAAATCTTTCTATATATTAATTATAAAGGAACAAAGAAAAATATCGGTATATGTTACATTGTGAAATTATATGTAATATCGATATATAAAGGTTTTTTAATTAATAATAAAATGGTACATAAAAAAATTATTGATACATGCAATTATCGATATATATAATATCGTTACATATAGGTTTGACTGTATATTGGAATATAATATTTATTGATATTTTCTTATTTTTAAAGAAATGTGATAAATACTAAGTAAATTTTTTTTTTTAAATTCAATTAAATTAATGGGACATAAAGATATTGGCTAAAAATTTATTATAATATCAACCAACATATATAAATAAATTTTTATTTGAAATTAATTTATTGTTAATCATTTTTCAATTTAGCATTATTTGAAAAATTCTGTATAATAAAATTTACATGTGATTTTTTATTATTATAAATAAATAATACATCATTTTTATATCAAAAGTGAATTATTATTAGTAATAGAATCAATATTTTGCAATTTAACATTAAAAATAATGCTAAAATCAAAAAAATTAAGTAATATTTAAATTTTTAATTTAAATATCTACAAGATAATAATATATACTAAATTTTATATTTGATTTATATTTAAAGTATAATTTATAAATATCATTAAAATAAAAAACTTTTGCAAAATTTTTAATATTATTTATATAAAAATACAATAAATTCATTTAATAATAAACTTTTTAATTACCTAAATTTCTGTAATAATTTTGGTTATTAATTCTTAAATATTTAAAGAATATATATTCTAAAAATTTTAAATTACATCCAAAATCTGTCACTTCATTCAAAACTTTAAAGTAAATAAAAAAATAGTATTGATATTAATTAATGTTAATTAGTTATAAAAATTTTAATTTAAACCTAACTTTTATATTTTAATTCAATTTTTATATTAACTTTTATAAAAATATTAAATATTTAATAATTATCTAAATATTTATAGAATTATTTAAAGCATTAAATTTTAAAAAAACAGATACAATAATATTATATACTAGAGAACAGTTTCAAAAACAATTTTTAAGTTCAAAATACATATGTAATAAAAAAGACTAATTATTTATCAACTCAATTTTTGAATGGATGAATAATAATATCTCTTGTATTATTAGCTATAGAATTATATGGTCCTTTATTACACTCTAAACTAATAATCAACAAAATAATCAATATTGTAATATAAATATATTTATACTATTATATATAATACTTTTTTTATTTTATAACCAAAACAAAGCTAATAAAATATTAGACTATTAGAAATACTATTTATATTTAATAAAGTGAGTAAATAATGCTTTTTTATATAATATTATATATTATTAGAAAATTTAAATTTATTTTTTATATTATTTATAATAATATTTGAAAAAAAAAATTTTATTTAAGATTATATTTTTATTTTTAATAATAAATTAATATTTTTAATATTTATAATGTTTAAAAAATTTTTATTAAAATTTTTTATTAATCAATAAAATTACTTTTAGCTATATTTAATCATAATACAATATTATAAAATTTATTATTATAATTTTTATAATTATTAAGAAATTTTATCCCCTTAATGGTTTTGTAGGCAAATTTGCCTGCAATTTTGAAAATTAATACAGGTTGAACGCTGATAAATTGGGTACTTTCCCGATTGATCACTATTTTTGATTAGCAATCAATAGATAGAAATCAGTAGATACTACAATCAGCATAAATCGGTTAATACCATAATTATAATTATTAGGTAGAATTACATAAATTGGATTTCAACCCAATTTTATACTTATTTTAAATATTTA
>CAMKVN010001399.1:0-18784 GCA_946474995.1 Funneliformis geosporum | reverse complement strand
AATCTCCTTATTATGTTAGCAAAAAGATCACAAATATAAAAGTTGGACAATTGATCAATTTACAAAGTTTAAAAAAAAGAGGACTATTAAGAAGAATAAGACTTTCAATCAACGCTATGTAGTATGGGTTAAAGAAATACGAAATATGTTAAAATTTATATTAAATGCAAATATTTGTTAACAAAAATGAGATAAAGTGGCTTTTTTTTTCCTTATTAAAAAAAAATTTAGAAAGATGTAGAAAACATAAATTTGCGTTAATTACGCTGTTGTTTGATTTATTTGCTGGATTTTTTTGAGTTAAATGAAGTTTCTATTTTAAAATTTCATAATATTCATCATATTCTTTTTTAAAGAAATTAATAAACAAGATCGTTATTAAACTAGAAAAGTCTACGCCGAAATTTTACCGCAGTACTGCGACGATTATCATAGAAATCATGATCTTTTCTGAAGTCTTATTTTTTTTTAAAAAAAGCGTATTGACAAGTAACGTGATACGTGATTAATCAGGCACATGTACAAAATATCTGATTAATTTATTTTATTGTTGTATTTATTTATTTATACCCAAATTCAGTTTCAAGCATTATAATTTAATAATCCAGAATTTTATGAAGCATGAAACTTATTAATATAGATAATAAGGACGATGTAACAATGCAATTTGTTTCTAGCTGATCTTTCAACAAGGGTTAGTTTATTGTATTTTCAATTGATGTTGTCATTATCAAATACAATTGGCCAATTTATAAATACGTCATTGATCATTTGAGGATTTTTATTAAACGTTTTTTTAAGAGAATATAAATTATAATCATGATGTTAAGGGAAGTGTTAATAACGATGATAACTTTTTTATACATTATAGACTATACATTATTTAATTTCTAAATAAAAGTAAGAAATTTCCCCTTTTATTTTAATGTGAATAAGGAAGGATTATAAAGAATAACTCCAATATCAACTAGAGATCAATCTTGTGCAACATTTGCAATCTCTTTGATGCTCTTTATCATGAAATTATATGTATATTTATTATTTCTTTATTTAAAGGGAGTTAATTTGGTTACATCTATTGATGAATTTAAGATGTAAAATTATGGGATTCTTTCAGGAAAAAAACGACTGTTAATATAGCTTTTCAAAGATTCTAGTTCAAATAATTTCTGCGAAGTTATTGTAATCATGACGGAACTTTTAGAACGCCAACATCGAGGCAGCTTACCTTTATATCAAAAAAAATAATAAATATGCATGCAAATATTTTAATTTACAAAACAAACAATTCAATTTTATGTAAATAAGACGAGCTCCTATGCTCTATTTTACATCCTGCTTCTTCTGTTTCCACTAACTCCTCTCGTACATTTCGTGTTTCTAGTTCCTGTGCTTCTACTGCTCATTTCTGCTTATATCAAATTCGTTAATATCTTGCCAGCACCGTGACTCATTTGAATACGCCTTAAACAACCGACACAGACGGGTTTGGTACACAATAGCAAATTCGTTGCTAATTTTTTCAGATATTTCGCTGCTATTCTGAAAAAAATGCAAGTGCAAGTGAAATCAGGGTAGGGTATAAGCACATCACATAAAAACTTTATGATGAAATATAATTTTTAAAATTCAGATCATTTATTTTTGTAAATGAGTCATAATAAGATAAGATTAATCAATGCAAAGTTATTATATTTTATTGAAAGCTGTCATTTCTAAATAAGATTTTCTTTTTATATTTATATTTGACAATTTACATGACAATTGGAAGACTTCAATGAGTACTTATTTTGAAAATATTTGGGAAAACATATAAAAAATAATCAACATGCACTGAAGTGATTATTATGAAAGTTATTTCCAATAAACTTTCAAATAATAATTATGTATCTGAATTTTTATAATATTATGAAATGAACTTTTTTTGCATATGATTCATGTAATAATGCTCAAACTTTTGAACAAAATCAAAATCTAAACAATTGACTAATAACCTACCTGAATTAATTAACAATAACCTTGGTCATTTTGACGTGAAATATTTAATCAAATTCAATGCCATTATTTTAAGATTTCTTTCATAGGGAGCGAAATCAAGAATCAAATCTATTTAGATTTATTATGACACTTAGCCGTTATTGGAAATTATTTTGGAATTTTCTGAATCGATTCCAATTACAACTGAAAATGAATCTTCATGAGCTTGCAGAAAAAGCTGAAAAGGATATATGAAAAAATTGGTAAAATTTAATATTAAAAAAATTAACGAAATGAACCTATAGTTTTAACATTACATTAGTGTATTCAATTAGACAACGTCTACTTCATTTCAAAATCGCTTATTTGCCCAAAGCACATCTTTGAGAATTATTCTAATAACAGAAAAAGCATTAATCTTTGAAAATAATCAGGTAACTTTGCATGTTTTTAAAAATGGCATTCATATATATCATAATTTAAGCTCCTTTTAATGAATTTCAAAATATTGACGTTTGCAGAAAACATTTCATTATTACGTTTGAATTCTATCATTATTCATGAGTTAATGTGAAATTGAAAAATTTTTCATTATTTAGACATTGATTTCATTGTATTTTTTTAAATAACGCTGTATATTAGGTTTTTTATAATAATAAATTAATTTAAATATGTCCATTTTCTCAGCATTTGCTCCATATAATATTAATTATAAGTTATTTGTTTTCATCTAGTAATATCAAAAATATTGTACTGTTAGATATTGTAATTATAAAGTTGTTGTGAGTATAATAGCGTGACTAAAAGAGACTGTACCTCTATAATCTAGAGGTTAGAACCAGTTCCATTTTTGAAAACCGGTTTCGACAATAATCGGTTTGACCCGTTTATAACCGATTTGCGCACCCGGTTCTATACTTTATAATTTTATCAAATTTAGAAATATTCACATGAAAATAATTCGTATTTGGTTTCTTGTTTGCATTTAAGTCTTAAACTCCTCGTTTTCTGTTCTTAAAATTTAAGAAACTCACTTTCTTTTTTATTATCAAAACATGGCAAGCTTATCATTTTCACGTTCTACTATATCATCAGATTCTGAAACAGAACCTATTGATGATATTGACACCACAAAAAAAAACCAACGTCAAACTCCCTCAACTCGCACCAACCAAAGCCACACATCCTTTTTTTTTCGAATAGAAGCTGATGATCTTAATATTGCCTATTGTAAAATTTGTGAAATAAATTTTGAAGGAACAAACAAAACTGCTTATAGCTATAGTCGAAAGGGTGGAAATACAACTAATCTTATAGCGCATTTAAGGGATAACATGATATAACTAGGGACAATTATTTAGAATTTCTGGATGAATGATTAATTTTTAATTTTTTTATAAGGATCAACAAATTACCATTTTTTGAGTTATGCATTCATGTTTATTCAATAGCCACATGTTGATCGACAACAAACAACAGACGTTGATTCTCTCATAAACGACAAGAAGTAATTACTCAGAAGGTTATCAAAAATGTTCAACCTCAGTATATTCTTCAAAACCATACTTTTCGAGATCTTTTATTAACATGTGAGCCAGGTTATAAAATTCCTTGTGAAAAAACTGTTAAGAGGATACTCCATTAGCATAAACATGGAGCAAAGAGCAGCTTCGGTCCTTATTAAGAAGTACAATGACAGCTGTACACTTAACAACTGATCTTTGGACTGCCAAATCTCGGCATGGTTATCTGGGTGTAACTGCAACATGGCTAGCTTCAGATTTTGAATTTCGAGAAGTTCTGTTAACATGTAACCATCTATACTGGTGAAGTTATTAGTGATGAATTATTTCAAATATTAGAAGAGTGGTATCTGACTTTATCAGCTTTTACAGTGGCAACTGATAATGGTGCAAACATGGTAAAAGCAGTTCGTTTGTTAGGAGAAAACCATTTTGTTCAAATTCAATGCCAGCCCTGCATTGCGCATATTTTACAACTTTCGGTATTGGAAGGATTAAAGCAATGTAAGGCATTTTATTATCGAATAAAAAGTTTACAAGCTTTTTTTCGCTTACCTAAGCAGGCAGAAAGACTTTACAAAGCACAACAGAATTCCCAAAATGAATATGTGAACCTACTTGATGTTTTGACAGATATCAAAACCAGATGGAACTCTACATACTATGCATGGAAGCGAGTTCTTGAATTACATAACACTATGAGAATCTTATCTACAGATTTACTTTTAAATTCTGACCGAGCATCTCAAAAAGAAGGTAAAAAATTAGAACGGTTATGTTTAAATCCAGATGAGAGGACGTAAGTTTTGTTTATTATTATTCTTATTTAAATTTTTTTTAATTTCTGATTTTTTAAATTTTAAAAAAAAATCTAGAAAAATAATATTAAAAAAATACAAATATTTTTCATTTATGTACTTTTAACAATAGATTCCTTCAACAAATGATTATCACATTAGAGCCATTTGAAACTATAACACGCAAAATTGGTGTTGCAACATATCCAACATTAAGTCTTCTTGTTCCATATATGCATATACTCAAAAATTATTTTGCCCCAAACGAGCAGAATCATGAAACTTTCGATACCTATCTTAATCTAATCTATGGTTCTGATTGTGAAGATGAGGATTCTGATATGGCTAGTGATGATGATTATATTCTATCAGTTGGATCAAGACAATATTGGCAGTATTCACATCGTCAATTTCATCAACAAAGACGCGGAAATATACAAGGTCAAGTTTAAGGTCAAGTTCGAGAGCAAGGTCAAGGACGAGGTCGGGAGCGAGGGGCTATGGAAGAGGTACATTTCATTCAACTGAACGTGATGTAAATGTTATGAACACTGTGTAATACTTGCAACTAGTGAATACTGAAGGTTTGCTGCAAAAGTTCGTGCAGCCATTTTTTTGTCTTTAGATGAACTTTGGTTAGTTCCATCTAATATTGCACTTATTGCAACATTCCTGGATCCGCGTTTTAAAACCTTTGATTGGTGTAAGGGTCATAGTAAAGATGAAGCTGAAAAATTAGTTCGAGAATTGTACAATAATGCAAAAAGTGATCTTCCACCCATAATTAGTGATAGTGATTCACTTTCTTCAGATGATGACAATGATATTTTTAAAGTATTAAAAGGTAATACAAGAAATACGAAAGAAGAAGATGAAGATGAATTGGTGCTTTATTTGCGAAAAAAACAAATTGGGTTGAAAGATGATCTATTAAAATGGTGGACAGTTAATAATACCACTTTAACAATTTTGGCTCAAATTGCAAGAAATATTTATTTATAACTGCAACATCGGTCCCTAGTGAGGGTAATCACATTTCTGCTAGGCGGACTCGACTATCTCCAGAATTGGTGAACCAAATGTTATTCTTAAAGCAGAATAGTGAGTATTTTGATATATTTGCTTCATCAGTTTTGTAG
Source organism: Funneliformis geosporum (assembly GCA_946474995.1). Classification (NCBI taxonomy): domain Eukaryota; kingdom Fungi; phylum Glomeromycota; class Glomeromycetes; order Glomerales; family Glomeraceae; genus Funneliformis; species Funneliformis geosporum. The sequence continues at coordinate 13,348 of CAMKVN010001399.1, read as the reverse complement.
ATTTAATTTAGTTTAGTTTTAATTTTTAGTTTTTACTTTTTAGTTTAATTTTAATTTTAGTTTTACTTTTTAGTATTAATTTTAATTTTTTTTGTAAGTCTAGTATATGTATGCCGCATTGCTACACTATAAAGTTATACATTAATAAAATTTACACAATTTTTGCGTTATTAAACAATTTATTTAATTCTATAATTAAAAATATCACGAGAATTTTTTGCGCAAAAATCGTTTCAAACCGGATCAAATCGATTCGGGCACCCGGTTTAAACGCAAACCGGTTTCAAAACCGAAAACCGAATTAAAACGGATTTATAGAAAACCGGTTAGAACCGAATTCAAATCCGGGCTGATACATCCGGTTCCGACCTCTACTATAATCACATAACTAAATATTTTATAATATACCCTTTGAATGAAACAATCATCCTTCCCCACGTAAGAAGAGTTAATAAAGATGCATTTTTGATAAGGTTAATGAATTTCGTTATAACGATATAAATTTAAAATTTTTATTGTTAGAAATAATAAAAATAACATAAGAATATAATTTTTGAACGCTTTCTGCTATGTTTGTATCTGTTGAGGATATATTTGCTACCAATCCCATCCCATTCCGTAACCTCGTACAATAATTTAGCAAAGTATATCTAAATGATTCAAGTGACTGGTATTTAATTTCAGTAAGTAGGATATTGATCAAAATAACTTAAAAAATATAAATATAAATTGAATAGGTTGGGAAATGCATACGGTATAGTATGAATGAATGTTGAAATCAAAGTAACTCTATTTAACGAATTTGGAATTTGGTTTATTATTTCTATAGTCATTTGCCACAAATATCAATGAACTGTTATTATATTTAATTGAATATAAATGACCGTATATTTAATTCTATATTTATTTAAACCCATGTAAGTGATTTTAAGGAAATCGTAATTATCATTTCGATTCTATTTTGAATTTATTATATTTGCAATTGTAAGTTTGGGGTATAAAGAATTACAAATGGTTAGTTTGTAGTTCATCATCACTATTTCGATAAATTATCTTCAATAATATATAGTTTATCAAGATTGATTTATATTCCTTTAGCGTTAATATTTTTAGAAGAACTTTAAGAATATCTCGACACAACTTGTAAAAAAACTGTGACTGGTTAACGCAGTATTCCGCCTATTTGAAGCCTTTATCAATTATTTATCTTATTATTTAGTTTATTATATTTTCATTATTTCAATATTTATGTAATAGTCCCGGATAGATTATAATAAATTATTCTAAATTCACAACCTTATTTTATACTCATTTATGATTTGATCGTGATAAATAACCACACAAAAGTTAGTACAAGGAATCAATTGTATGCCAGAAATTCATGTTAATTAAAAACAAATTAGGATTTCAGTCAAAATATTGAACGTTATAATTGGATCAAGGTATTGATATATAAAATAATAATTCAATTTGCATTTTTGTTTAAATAATTCAGTTTGAATAGAGCAATAATAATATTAACGATCATTATAATTATGTTCTCTTAGCAGTTTTAAGATTGATTGTTCTAGAAACAGAATCATAGCTAAATTTCCTTTCTTTCGCTAAATTTTACTTTTAATTTAGTTAAATAATCAAGAAAATTGGGCATCCTTGAAACTTAATTGATATTCTTCCTAAAGAAATAATAATTCACAATATTTAGCTATCTCATTATATAGCCTTCAAACTAATTACTATTTTACAACTTCGCAATTTTTTAATTACTCATGAGAGGATTTAACAACGACCAAAAAACAAATCTACCAATGGGCAGATATTTCGAGAGTTTAAAATCACAACTTTTTTATTATATAATCACTATTAAGCATCGCGTTTCTACATTTAGGGTTAAAATTGTGTCAGTGGTTTCTTTGATCACAATTTTAACGTGGAAAATTACCAAAAATTGTATGTGTAGAATTCTTGAAAAACTTTAAACTCCAAGAACGCACGTTGCATTTGCAGTGTGTTTGTAAAACTTTTATAATCCCACAAATGAATTCTTACAATATGCGTCAGCAGTTATTAAATTCAAAATCTTGTAATTTTTAAAAAATATTTATATATATATATTTTTTTTTTTTTAGTGATTTATGAAAACTATATAGGATTCGGAGGATTCGGAAAAGCCGAACGTGATAATGATAGAATTATTTTTGAGATTTTTCGAAAGAAAGTCGAGAGAAACTAAAGCCAATTCAAGAGAATACTATATATGAAACTATAATATAAGTAATATACTGTATAATATTCCAAGTGGCATAGGTCTTGTAATAATGCCCGAAATCCTGAAAGTTATTTGACAAATTAGATAAAAACTTAGTTAAATGCAAACTAGTTAAACCAATCTAAGACAGTAGAAAATAACAAGCATCATATGATATAGATAAATTTTAAAAGGGAAACATTTCAAATTCGGTTGATTATCAGTATAGAAATAAAACTTCTAACAAATCTTGAAAATTATTGCTTTAAAAACCGGAGATTTAAGGTTTTTTTATTCTGCCCCTGATTATTATAAATAAATATTCCCCGTTTACTAATCATTCGCATATGATAATACACATCGATATTTTACTGGATTTATAATCGGAGTTAAATTTTCCGGTAAAATATTCGTTCAATTATTATAATTCTCATTAAAATAACAAGTCATTTTGATAACGACATTCGTTAAATCATTTAATTGTTATATATTCAGTCACTCTTTTTTTAGTAGCAGTCACTTGATTTTTAAATAAGTCTGAAATAAATGTAATTGAATTTTATATCTCCTCTTGTGGATAAAAATCAGTAATATTTTTTCGAAGATTTTCAAAATATTCTAGCATTTTTCGTTGCTTTTTATTTTGAGCATTTAAATTATTTTTTGTAATTAAAATTGCTTTTCTAGTCAATAATACATTGGAGTGGAGTTGGGTTGTAAATATTATTTAAAAGCTAACGGACGGTTATAATTGTTTATTTTTATATGATTTCGTATTAATTTTTAAAAGTTTATTTATTGATAAAGTAAAGTTAGTAACACATATATTTATTATAAAATCATTTTTTATCATAAATTAGTTTTTTACCGCTCAATCGACGATCTGATGATCTCTCTGATTTCGTGGTAAATAACTATTACATATTTTATTTCTTAATTTTATTCTTTATTCTTTATATCATTACTATCATTTACTTTTTTTTATTTAAAATTTTTATCTTAACATCTCTTGTATCTTTTATTATGTTAAATTAATATTTATAAAATTAAAAAATTAAATTGTCACCAACAATATTTTAAAGCATTTTCATCGTAAAATAAAACTAAAACTTTATATAATTCACGCGCTCGCAAATGTTACAAAATACAAAATCAATATAAATAAATATTAGCAAGAAGCAATCCAACAATTAACAAGAAATAAATAATAATCATAACTAGGAAGAAACAACAGAAGAATATATATTACTCAAGCAATTTTTAATGAATATTTTAATAAATGTAATTTCGTTATCATTTATTTGACAAAACGAATTAAACATAATAAATTACCAAGTTAGTGTAATTTAATGACTTTACCACGTTATGTATGCGATTAATATCTAATAAACCAAAAATTAAAATTTGTATTTATCATCAAAATATAAATGGAAATGATAAACCAATTGCAGATTTTTTATAATATATCACGTGATGAATATATATTACGTAAAAAAAAATTTTTTTTTGACTTCACTTCGACTAGGCTAGGAGTCGATCCGCAAACTCGATTCCCGCCCCTATCCCACGATGTCACATCATCCCGACAACTAGCCCATACTGCCAAAGTGATCAACTGAACAAGTTAAAAAATAACTTTATGGTGAATAATAAAATGTGTGATCACGTGAGTTACAAATAATATACACGTAAACGTAATACTATATATACTATAAAAAAAATTCAATAAAATTTTTCGATTTTTGAAAATATATTTGCTCGGCTTAATATTTCCGTGATGTTTTTCAGACATTTTGTGATTTTTATTTACTTTCAGGAGTATTTTTTCGTTTCCTTTCATAAATACGCGGTATGTGTTTCTTTAAACTCGTTATTAATTTCTCTTTTTTAATTTTATTTCTGGCTACATCAATCTAACATTTGAATGTTAATTATTTATTGTTGATGTCAATTTAATTTTATTAAATATAAATTTTAGCAAATGATATAAGCTTAAAAGGATCGTTAATTTTTATTAGATTCGATAAATACAAATAGATTTTCGTCATAATCAAGTAACAAGTTAAAATATTATGGGTCTTACAAAAATAATAGCCGTTAATAATACAATGAAGACAATTGAATTAAGTGGATTACCAGGGTATATTTTATATGTGGAGAGACCGAAAGCATCATGGTACTTTGCGTCATAACAAACTTTAAAAACCTTATTGTAAAAAACACTTTACTTCCTTCATCTTCTCACGTACGGAAAGCTTCAACACCGAAGGTATATTTTCTTCCTTTTTTTGTATTTATTTTTAAGTACTAAACTTGTACTATATACAATATAAAATAACAAATGGTCACCGTTAACCTAAAATTCTGAGTTTTTTATCTTTGTATTATGGAAACATATTACTGAGGTCAAGTAGTAAATGCGTAACAATTTGCTCCTTCAAACAGCTTAGTTACCAGCCGTTATGGACTGACATTCCAACAGTTCCATAAAATCTTTACGAACTTTTGAGAGAAGAGTGATATTAAAACCGTTCGAGACATTTACGCATTAAATTTTAAATGGTGCCTTAAATTTCTTCCGAATGAAATATTTCCATGAATAATTATTATAATGCTTTGATAATACTTTGATTATGAGGTATGTTTACTACAAAACGCACGTTTTTTAAATTAAATTTTATGTTATGTACATACTAATCAATTATGATTAAATAGATCCTTATGTATATTCCTTTTTTATCTTGAAAATTTATTAAAAGGTTGCTTTACTATTAATCTCATTTATCAAAAAAAAAAAACTTTAATTTCTTACTCACTCATGTTCTTATTGCCTACATCAGAAAATTAACCACCATTATCATTTTATCGATCAACAAAAACCTTGAAATAGATAGTACCATGGTTTTCTGAACAATAAAATTTACTGTGACGTTAATCAATCAGAAAATATTTTGCTCAACCATAAGGAGCAATCATAGATTCTTTTTCTAATTCTCGGTCCTTAGGTATTGTAGTGATCTAGAACATGTAAGTAATTTTACTACTGACTATCTAATTGCATTAATGGTTGATACTTTTGTCATACAGCTTCTTGTATGACATCTTATAATTACGTCAATCTTTATCAATTTTTTTATTTCTTTTCTCTGAATAGGTTAGTTGCTGTATCAATTAAAAAAAATAATCATGAACGGTATAATGGATGTTTTATAAACTTTTCTTTAATTACAAATTATTATTTATTATATGTATCTTTCTTTGCATTTTGAAATAGGGATTATTTAAAATTCATGTTCAGATGATTTACTATTTCTCGTAACCTGTTTAATAGCAAACGAACTATATGAGGAGTTGATGACTGTGGGTCTATATTTTTTTTGCCAGTCGCTAAAAGTGTCATTGCAATGAATACATTGTTTATTTGATCAGTACGCAGCGAATTATTCGAAACAATTGTTTTGAAATGAAGTGCTGGAAAATATAGGACAACAGTTAGTAGGTATATATCAGTGATAGTTGAAATTTTTGCAATGTATTAACTTCTGGACTTTTAATTAAACCCTATTTTTACTCACAAGAATTTATTAGCATCACGGATGGGACTCAAGTATTGAATAGAAGAAAGTAAAGAAAAAACAACTTGAAATTCTTTTATTTCAATCAGCAGATTATTCAGATTATATGTGATGTCATTTCGGTATTTTCATCTCGTATCCTACGCAATCTATATATTATAAATAATTTGCACATTTTCATACAATTGATATACTACTAATTACATTGGTAATAACATCAACTTATGGGAAAAGGTCATTCACAATAATATGATGAATTAGGAAATAGCGGGCTGTTGTAAAGTCTGAAGCATGAAAGGCACGGTGAGATGAAGTCATTATCAAGAAATAATCTGGGGCATATAATCAGTGATGTTCGCAGTATGTCATGAGGATGAGCTAAATGAATGTGAAGATTTGCTTTAAGGCTCATTTCCTAGTATACAATATTATGTAAAACTTTTTAATTAATAAAATAAATTAAATTTGATCAAATTGCGCAATACATAATTTAATTACAAATAATCACCTATATTATATTAAGGTAATATTTAATATACACTATTTAATTTTCATTTTGTGTAAATATTTTTTACTTTAAACTTTTAGGATAATCTACATAAACAAAAAATATAATTTTCATAATTAAAAACTTAGTTTAGATATTGTAAAGGATCGTATTGAAATTATTGAATATACTCCACAATGTTATATAAATTTAATGGGATAGAAATCCATTAAAAAGACCAACTGCAAAAAAATTGATAAAAAATTAATGATATTATCCCTTAAATGGTAATGATTTTCTTTCATAATTTTAAAACTTACAATTTTTTTTAATTTTAGTTATAAATCTATTATTTTTACATTTTTAATAATTAAATATATTTGTTAATAATATAAAAAAAAAATTAAAAATTAAAAATTTAAACATTTATAAAAAAAATACTTTTATTAGAAAATTTTCAAAATTTTGTCTTAAATTAATACAAATAATTACTAATTAATGTAATTTTATTTTAATTTTTACTTAAAAACATTATAAATTATATTGTAAAAATATTATTGTTTTGATAACTAATTTAATATATTTAAAAATATTATTGTTTTGATAACTAATTTAATATATTTAAAATTAACTTCAAAGTAGAAGTAAAATTTCATTTAAAATTGAAAAAAAATTATTGAAGGAATAGAATTTTATGCAGATGAAAGAAATTTATGCAAAATCCTTAAGCTCATAATCCTAATAGCTTATTATTCTAATATCCTAAAACTGAAATATTTTAATCACAGAATACTATAATAATTCTAATAAATTTATAATCATAAAAATATTATAATCCCAAATTTCATAAATTCAAAATGAAAAATCCTAAAAATTTATTAATATAAAATTTTTATTAATTAGAAAAAAAATATTTACATTATTTTAGTTTTTTACTTTAATTAATTGTATTAATTATATTTATTAATTATGGCATTTTAGAATTATAAAACTACAGGTTTTAAAATATTAGTATAATGAATCGGATTTTAAACATCAGAATTTTGAATAAAATTCTAAATGAAGCATTAAAATAAAAATAAATCAATAATATAATAAATAATATAAGTATTAATGAATTTCATATACAAGCATTTTATACTTTTCATTTACTAAATTATACTGAAAAATTAAAGCAAGTTTAAATAAAAATATTATGAAAATAAAGTAATTAAAATATAAGATTTTATTAAATATAAATTATAATTTTATACTTTTAATATCATCAAAGATTAAATAACAGTTATACAGTAATTATAAAATCATAAAGGTAAAATTTTAATGTTAGTTTTTTTACTTATATTAATATATTTAACTTTGAATTAAATTAAAAGATATTTGTTAAATTTTATATTTTGAAATTCTAGTTTTTATATAAAACAAATAATTTCCAAAACAATTAATACTTTATATTATAAAACTGTAAGCAAATATCAAATATAATGAATCACTTAAATATATTGCTCTAGTGTTATAAAAGTAGTATTAAGCTTAAATAGATTATCATTAAGTTAACATAAATTATTTATTAACAAGAAGTATAATTACATATAAACTATGAAAAGAATAAATATAAATTAAATATATTGAAGGAGCAAATTATTTTTATTAATATAAATTTAAAGAATGAATTATAAATAAACAAAGTTTAAGTTTAAGAAATAAATGTTATTTTATTAGTGATTTGTAATGATTCTGCTATTTTTCAGAATAAAATAAAAGAGTATTAATATAAAATAATTAATAAGAAATAAATATATCCTATTTAATATGTATAATAAATAAGATAGGATGTCAAAAATATAAGATCCAACCAAAAAAAAAAATTTTTAGTTATACATAATTTTTCAGAGTCAAAATTATAATAATTCATCAATTACTATAAAAGGTAATAAATATCTAGTCAAAATAATCAAAAATTATCTAAAAAAGGAAAATTTTACATGATTATTTTTAGCTGTTTCAATGCATTCTCTTCTCTTACCTTTTTCAGTATTATTTGGGATAATAATAAAATTAATATAATAAATTTAAAATCATACTATCACAAATGAATTTTAAAATATTTTGCAGTCATATGATAAAATATTAATCTATTTCTAAAATAGTTAATTAAATTTGATAATTATACTTAAATATATACTGTGTTATTAAAAATGGATTACAGAAATCTTTTAATAAAAATTGGGATTTTTAATATATATATTATAGTATATTAAATGATTAAGTATTTAAAAGTTATTAGTTTATTAATAAAACAAGTAATTAAACTAGTAAAAATACTTAGATTTCTGTATAATCAATCAAATTCTAAATTAGATTTATAGAAATGATTGTGTTAAATTTGGATATATATAATGTTTAATTAAATATATATATGTTTATATGTTCAATTAAATAAATACCTAATACTAGAAATAATCGATATAAATTTTAGTAATAATTGACAAATAATCAACACATATAAAAATGTTTTAGAAAGTAGATTTAATAGCAAAATTTCAAGTGGAATTAATAATATTTTTGTAAGACAGAATTAATAGCAAAATTTTAGATATTTTATAGTTTTATTATTTTTAAGATAATTTGATATTTGTAAAATTATTATTATAAAAAATGATATATATAAAATTAAAGTATCATCTTATTAATTTTTTTTTTAAAGTATAATAGTTTCACAAATTTTTTCACAAATTTTTTATTAAAAATATTATAAAAATACATAAATTATAAATTATAAAAATCTCTATATAAAATAATATAAATACTAAAATAAATCAAAACTATCCTACACTTCTTTAGAATTAGTCATAAATAATTTACAACATTATTACCTTCTAGTAACTAACCAGAAGATAGAAATAGACTTAGCTTATATTGTATTAAAAATTTAACTAATAAGATCCTAAATGAATCATATTAGTAATTAAATTAGAAGAAATAAAACTATTATGAGTTATAAAGAACTGATATTCAGAAGCTTCTGTGAGAGATCTTTTAATAGGATCTGTAATATCATATGACTTTTTAAAGTCTTTGAATATAAAGCATTGATCTATTTAAATAGTTTGTGATTGTTTAAATACAAAATGCATAAAGATAGATACAGCTGATATAGTAAATACTTTTGATATGAGCGTTAAATTAATTAAATTAAAAAGATTCAAAATATGGAAGGTAATCAGTAGAAAAGGTGAAATTTAAATTTTGGTCAAAATTTATATTATTAGACTACTTAGCTAATCTCGATCATGTGTACAAATTTGGCTTAATAATAAAAATTAACAAAAATTTTGGATTTCCTCTTTTTTTACTGACTGCTTCCATTATCTCTTTGATTAGATCTGAAAATGAAAGTGAATGTGAATATAGTGACCAGATATTTAGTTGATTAATGTTTTTTCTATTACTATCTAATTGAAGGAGATTGATTAAATGTAATTATGATTTTATAATATTAGACATTTTATATTAAATCATTGAATTGATCCAAATATGATCAAAGTCTTTCAACTCTATATTGCAATAAAAATAATATCAGAAGTCATTTAAAAGAAAGGAATGTTATTTTTTGAAAACTTTGATAGTGGAAAGCATTTTTAAAATTTGTTAAATCTTCTTTTTCTTAATTGTAGAGGCTTTATATGTAGTTTCTAAAAAAGCAAAATTATCTGAAATACAGTATGTCGTAATATTCCAATTAATATTTATTGAACAATATTTAAGGTTTATATTAAGATTCAAAAATAAAACTAAATGAGTTGACTGTATAATTTCTTTAATAAATATTCTAATAGGTAAATCAATAACCATTTGATTGAAGTAATATATTGGATGATATTGGTTATTAATATCAAAAATGTAAGGTTAAAAATCCAATGCATTTTAGTTAATATATCTACTTTTTCATTAAATTGGTCTTCTTTTTCATACTAAATCCTTTAAAGATAGATATAAGTATATAGTAATAAAAATATCAAGTGCATTTATTTAAATGTATTTATTGGTTACATCTTACAATCAGTATATAGTGTATAATATGAATTTAATCTTCATAGAAAGGTTTATTATCACCCAGATTCTATCTTAAGTATTTTTATTTTTATGTTTAATAGGAAGCAGAAAATCTTAGTTCAGTAAGATCATATAGGAGGTTTGCTAGAAAAATGGGGCTCTGAGCATTTTTTATAAAAATTTTAATTTTTATTGCATTTTAATTTAACATTATCAAACATTAAAATGCAATAAAAATTAAAATTTTAATAAAAAATACTCAGAGCCCCATTTTCCTAGCAAACCTTCCATATATGAAAAGAAAATATTTGTAATTTAAGATAAATTATTTGTAAAAAGTGCTGATAGATTTATATTGAACTATTTGGAAGACTTTGCTGTATGAGGAGAATTAGTCATACTGATATATCATGATATGTAAATATTTAGTTTTCTTTAGAGTTTACTAGTTATTCTATAAAAAGTAAAAAGTATTTGATAATCAGCTAATTCTTTGTATTGTATGGAATAAATAAAGATATAGAAGGTTTCTTATCTATTATCATACTAGAATGAGCATTTGAAAGTTTAAAATAAATATTTATTTATTTTCAATCACATATAAAATATGAGAGCTAGTCTTTAAATTTTATTGTATTATTATAAGATTAAGAAATAATAGAAGACTTATATAACTATTCTTTATATTAAAGTTGCTGAATGTATAGTTTAATAGTATTACTCATGATATCTTGATCATTTATTATATATATAAGTACTTCACTATCTAAAGTTAAAAGACATCAATAAAAATAATTAAGTTATAGAATATGTATGAATAAAGAATTACTGAGAAAAGTCACATGATAGTCTTAATTTTTCTTTATAAATACATAATAAGGTAATACAATCACCTTATATTATCTTTTGATGAAAAATGTTAACTTCAACCAATATTTATTCTGTAAAATCAAAATAGAATTAAATATGTAAATCATCTATTTATCTGTTAGTTTTATGTTAATAACTGCTAATTTAATTTCATTAGAAAGCAGTTTGCTAAGAAATACTTTTTTAGGTCTGAGAAGTTCAAACATCAAATATCTTATAGAATTATTGGTAAGTAATAGATAAAGTCGAGTTGTAATATTATTAATATTAAAAACAGAGATTAGTAAAGTTTATTATTATTTGTAAGTAATACTAATTTCTTCTAATTGATTTTAATCAAGTTTAAATCATAAAGTTATTCGCAATTTTTATGATAGTAATAAGATCATCACGTGACTTGTGATTTACAATGTAATATCCATATATATTAGCATGATAACTTTAATATTTATTAATGAAGTAGTACTAAGTGAAATATAAGGTTTCTATTATTGAGATAAATTGTAACCTAAAGTGAAGTTATGAATAAATCATAATAAATATATCAAAGAAGTGAAGATATTATTTCTTTTTAAACAATTCTAAAAATTACTTTATGTAGCTTAATATTTTCAAAAAAATGTAAATACTTAGTTAAATCTGTTATTAAATATTTTTAGTACAAATCTTATAAAGTTGAAAGGTATGCGTAAATGTTTTAGTATTTTAATGAGCATAAACAAGTTTATACAATCGTAAGCTTTGACATATTTTGCATTAATACTTATAAGTCTTTTTTATTTATAATAAAGTTATATTTAATATTATCTAAGATACAAATTGGCTCAAAAGTTGATTTAAAGGGAGGTCCAGTAAAATTCAAATCTTTGATAACATTATGCTGTATTAGGATTGTTGAGAGTTTTCTATTAAATAACTTAATAAAAGCTTTTCTAGGATATTATAATAAAGTGATAGGATGAGTATTATTATGGTTATATTCTTATGGTCTAGATTTTGGTATAGGATAAATAAATGCTTAATTTCATCTATATAATATTGTAGAGAAAGTTAAACAATTATGAATAATATATCAAAATAATTTTTGATTAGGAATAAAGGTATTTGAGTAACTAGTTTAAAGTTAATTGATTTACTTTTTTGAATGGATTATACCAAATTTTGATCAGTAAAATTAGACTTCATGATGATTAATAATCGATCATTACAATCAATCAAATTTAATGATTACTATTAATTGAATTGTTAAATCTTTTAGCCAATAATTAAAAAAGCAAGTATAATATGTATTTAATGTGTTTTTTTATTATAAAATTTCTAAGAGATATCTCAAATAATCTGTCAAATAAAAATTCAAAGCAGTATTCTATTGGCCTTTTTGAATAAGAACAAAATGAAGCTTTTTCTCTATTTTCTTTTAAAAATTCGCTGCTTCTAATTATTTGTATAATGATTATAACTAATTTTTAAGAGGTGCTTTTAAAATTGATAATATTAATATTGAGAAAGAATCTGGTAATTTATAAAGAATAGTTTTAACTTAAAAAAAAGTTAAATTTGATATTTTTAATGAGGAATTAAAAGTATGTAAAAAAAAATACTTATTTTATTTATTATTTTATAAATTATTTAATAATAATTTAATTTTAATATATTTAGAAAGTTACAAAGATTTCTAACAAAAAAAAAGTTGGTAATAAATGAAAATTAGATTTTTTAGATAAATCAACTTTTACTTGTAAAAAATATAAAATTGATCTTTTAATTCAATATATTACTAATAATTTTAATGATATAAAAAAGAAAATAAAATGAAGATATTTAATGAAATATCTACAAATAAGTTAAAAACAAAGAACCTCATGCTATTTAAAAGTAAGTTAACAAGAATAATTAAAACTTATATAGAAATTAAAAAATATAATGAAAGATCTGATGTATAGAAGGTAGCCAAAAGTCTCTAAACACTATGTTTGACATCGTATATTTCAAGATGCACCGATCAGATTTAGTTCAAACTTTCATATATTATTGACAAAATCTCAATCTATAATATATTAAAATTTCATTTAATTTGAATTAGTAGAAGCTGAGATATGTATGTAAACATAAATT
>CAMKVN010001398.1:0-18785 GCA_946474995.1 Funneliformis geosporum | reverse complement strand
TTTACGAATTTATTATACTGTTTGTCTACGTTTTTTATATGTTTATTAAACGTATTATTTCCGTATACTTTCCTTATCGTTATACTAATTATTTATAGGGCTTATATAATCGAAGCCATCTTACAAAAAACATTTACCAAAGAAGAATTACAACATAAGGATAATATTATATTTGGTATAATTGTAATTTTAATGTTCTTAGATTCATCGTATAATCAAGCTGAAATTTCAGCATTAAAGGTATAGGAGCGTATGAAACAATGGAATTCAGATCTATTTATACGAAGCTTGGTAAAAAATTTTGTAAAATTAATATTAATATTTACTTAATATATTTATTAATATTTTTATTTTAGTTTGAATATAATGATAAAGAACAATCAGAAGATTTATCTAATTAAGAGAGTAATAATTCGAATGAATATTATGAAAATATGGATAGCGATAATAATAATAAAGAAAGTGATAATTCTAGCAATGATAATGAAGATAATTTCTTAATTTCTTAATTTGTATTTACGTTATATAAATAAATAATAATATAATACAAAAATGCTATAATACATATAAATTTACATATTCTTTTATTGATTGATCTACATAATACATTATTTTACATATTGATTGATGTTAGTATTTTGATGTTTTGTTCTGCGTTGCCTTTGCAGCACAACGTAATTTAATGTTGATCAACACATGACACTTAATGATATGCAGTTTCACATGCATTTAACTTCCTGATGATAAGTGCATATGACTCATATTGATATTTCTATTTAAAGTTGATTTCTTTTTTAAAGTTCATTAGGGGAGGACCAGAAATTACGTCATTTTAAAAGGGGGGGAGGAGGGTTCAATTTATAATGACATTCCACAAATTTTATATAAGTTAATTATAAATTTCTTATGGATGATGACAAGGGGGGAGGGGTGTCACAATTTCTAAAATCTTAATGACATAATTTCTGGCCCTTCCCTTACGATATATGCTTGTTCTTAACCAGATATAGTTTAACTTATAACTGTTGATCCTGAATACCACATAAAGGTGGCAAGCTTTGTTTAGTTATTTTTATTCAGAAAAAAAATTTACAAAAAAAAACTGAAATTAAGATAATGTAATAGATAAAGGAATGAGAGATAATAGTTAAATGAAAAGGATTATTGTGGTATTTGTGTGTCAGGATATAATGGAGAGACGTTAGAATCAGATTGGTTGAAATTAGTGAGAAATTGAGAGTGACATGAAGAAGAAGAATGGTTAGAAAGACAATTAGAAGTTAATGATTCTAAAATATATATTGTAAATAATTAAGTATAAATTAGAACAATATAATCAAATAAATTTCATACCTTAATTTTTTAACAAATCTCACTTTTTTCCTTTTATACAAGATGCTAAAAAAAATAATAATATTGAATTTAATAATGGTTCTTTTCTATCAATATTAATTAGAAGGTTTACTATGTTAACTGGGTTTCTACCAAAATTTATCATCAAATTGCTCGCCAATTACTTCTTCTACATGTGTCTATCTTTCATTAGATTTCCCTTCAGTATACCTTTGAAATAACTAAAAAATTAAAATTAAATAATTTATATTTTTTTTAAAATATAATTAATCTCCTTTTTTTTTACATGAATTTACTTACTTTACAATCCTTTAAACTTGTCCCTAGCCTATATACCAGTAAAATCTGTCTTTAAATTTATTTCGATCTGTGTTGCAATTTCATTCCAAAATGTTAACTTCAACCTACTGAACCTTCTCCAATAATCTTCATTTTTTTCTCTTCTTAAATTAATCAAAAGTTGTATTTCTTTTTCAGACTATTCAATAGTGTTAGGTATTTTTAGAAATTAAGAAAATATTTGAATTAAGTAAATATTTGATAATTAGAAAAAAACAAAATCAAGATAAAAGTTTTCTTTTATAAAATCATATTGAAATATGTCAGCATTAAACAAATTTGCAAATAATTATCTAATTTTTTAATATTTCAAAACAAGACACATCATCATTAAACAAGTTTGCAAATTATCTAATTTTTCAATATTTCAAAGCAAAATACATCAGTATTAAACAAGTTTGTAAATAATTATTTAATTTTTCAATATTTCAAAACGAGATACATCAGCATTAAATAAGTTTGCAAATAATTATCTAATTTTCAATATTTCAAAAATTTTGTAATTTTTGTAATTTTAAATTTTATAATTTTTGCGATTTCAAATTTCAAATTATAGGAATTAATGTATAATCATTACTGATTCAACTTAAGATAAATACTAGTTAATTTAGGATATAACACTATTTACTTTTATAGAAATTTATGATGATTAGTCAATTCTAATATACCTAGGACTCAAAATTACTTGCATATTCAGAATATAGAAGGAACTCTAAGTCCTGAGCTTGGGACTGAAACATGATGTGTATATTGAAGGTGTTATTGTATAATAGTTAATTGTTAATATGGTAATATATCACAAAAAAAGATTAACTTTTAGATAATCAATAAATACTGATTTAATTATTCTAATTTAACTTAAATTGACTTTTTTAATATACTGTAGAGGCTACATGACCAACTTAAAATATGATATATAATAAAATAGTTGCTGCCATAATTTTTTAAATTTTTTTAACTAACTTTATATATTTGGACAAATCTTTCATATTTAAAAAATGTATATCATATTTAGAATGATTAGGTATTTTATATTTAATAGATATAAAACAGGAGGGTTTTTTAAAAATAATATTATTTTTACAGTTTTTTATTTTTGTTAGGAAAATAGTAATAATAATCTATTGTGTTCAGGAAATTTAAAAATAGTTAAATTTTCTTTTTTACACTTCATTAATACTGATTTAGTAGTTATAGAAATAAACTGCATTTTTTTTGAAAGAGAAAAAAATGTAATTAAAAATATTATCCTTCACATTTTCATTTCGCATTTCACGTTTCTTTTTCATGTTTCTTTTTCACATTATTTTTTATACTTCACCTTTAAATCTTAAGTTATTAAATATATTTTATTAAATTTATTTGAAATTATATTAATAAAAACTAATAACTTTATTTATTTTAGTATTAATAACATGGTTTATGAAAATCTTCAAGTTTGTCATGCTAGAGTTATTATAAAACGGAGAAGATAATAGACAGCAAAAGAAAAACTAATGATAATTGCATATTATGAAAATGGTCACAATAAACGATCAACAGCAGATAAATTTGAAATTGAACCAAAACAACTTTGTGAGTGGATAAGAAATAAAGAATAACTCATGCAAGTAGCTTCTTATAATCAAAAGCTTAATAGTGGTATGCGACCAAAATATTTACATCTTGAAATTGAATTTTTAGAGAATCTCAAAGCTAATTGAAAGTTGTTTCATGTTATATGATTTAGGCAAAAGCACATTCTTTAGCTAAAAAACAAATTTATCAGGTGGAGTTTTCAGATATAATAGATGCAAAATTTCGCAAAAATGGTTTGATGGCTTTATGATCTGTTGTTAATAGAAGAAAAACAATAATTGCTCAGAAGTTTTCAGAAAATTATATTGAATTACAAAGTCAGTTTTTATCTTATGTTCTATTTTATCGAAAAAATACTAATATCTATTATCTTTAATTGCAAATATGGATGAAACACCAATGGCTTTTAATTTACCAAATAATATAATAGTAAAGCAACATGGTATTAGAACTATATTAATTTTAACAACTGGTCATGAACATTCTAATTTTACTGTTGTATAGCAAATGGAATAAAATTACCTCCTGTGATTATTTTTAAACTCGTAAATGTTTCACGTTAGAAGTTTTCTGATGGTGTAATTATTTGTGTTAACAAAGAAGGTTGGATGAATGAAAATGAAATGATTTGATGGGTAGAAAACATTTAGAGACAACATGTAAGATGAGGCATAAACCTAAAATCTCTTTTAGTACTTGACTTCTTTACAGCTCATAAAACTGATGTAGTAAAAAATCAGATTTATGAAAAAAATACAGATCTAGCTATTATTTCAGGTGGATTAACTTCTCGTTTACAACCACTTGATATATTATTAAATAAATCTTTCAAATCTAAGGTAATTATTTTATTTTGATTGTTATTTAATTAAAATAAATTAACTTAACATTAAGTAAAATAGGTGCGACATCTTTATAATAACTGGATGAATAAAGCTATTAAGGATTATACATCATCTGAAAAGATCAAATGACTATCTTACTCATTTGTAGCAACTTGGGTAAAACAAAGTTGGGATTCAATTGATTCTGTTATGATTAGACGTTCATTTAAATGTTGTGACATATCAAATTTCTTAGATGGGCAGGAGGATAATCTAATTTTTAATTTCAATAAAGTAGAAAAAATAAATAATCAAGGAAGAGGAATTGAAGAAGATGAAGGTAATAATGAAAGTGAATTTGAAGATGATAGCAATAGAAGTGAATCGGATGGTGAGAATAATGAAAATGAAGAAAATTATTATAAAGAAAATGAAGATTGCAACATAATCCAAAACTGGAATTGATAGAATTTAATCAAATTTATAATTCTGTAGCATTTATTCAATAATTATGTATTATCAAATTATAAATAAATACTCAAGAATATATTATTTATTGTAAAATTGATTAATTTATTAATTTATTAACTTTTGCGATCTAAATTTAAAACTAAAAACTTTATGTAAAATATTCGGGTCTTATTCAAAACTCGCGTAATTCAAATTGAATAATACCCGGATCTTTTAAAGTGGGGTATGCTCAAAGGAATACTTTAGGCAGTGCTAAACGGTACGTGGAGTTCTTGATGAAAAACTTGTTTCTCAATTAGTTGAATTATAGTCATTTTTTTTGTGCTGCTTTGAAGGGGTTTTCCTTCCATTACTTATACAGAAGAAAATATCAATATTAGATATTTAATACTGATGAGTTTAGAGATAATATATTCCATGATTTTGCTTCAGGAATTCCAGTGATAGATATTGCAAGCTCATATGCTACAAATGTATATTATATCTTTTGTTCTTTCTGACGATAAATTAAAAAATAATTTGAAATTATTTATGAGACGTAGAGATCATATAGGATTTATAAGCATGTCCCCTTCTCATAAATACCACTAAGATACAATTTATCCTAATGAAATAGAAATCAGCAGTACAGTCACAACTACAAATAAATCCCTTTAATGATGAGCACCGCCTGCTCATTGAATATTTATAAATTTTTTTTGTTTTATAATTGATTTTAAATAAAGATTATTATTTTTTTGATTTTTCATTTTTATATGCTCTGTCTTACCCAATTTTCTAATCCATTAGCTACCCATAATTCTTGAACACTTCTCCCTAAAACATCAACCTTAAATACAGTTTGTGATTCATTTAACCCTTTAATTAATATAATACCTTCTGTTACTTTAACTTCAGCATCCAATTTTGTACGTGTTGTTAATTTTTTTGAATTATATTTTTCTTTTAATAAACGCACAAGATTAGGTGCTTCAAGACATAGTAAAGCATTATTAATGGAATTTCTTTTGAATGTTTCAGAAAAAGATCCAGCAATGACAATAGTAACACCACTTGCTTTGATTGCAGTGGCGGCTTGTTCTCTCGATGATCCAGTACCAAAATTAAAACCACCAACCAAAATATCTCCCTACAAATATTATATAATTAACTAAAAATGTTGAAAATCAAAATTTATTTAAATAATGTTTTACCTTGGAAACCAAATTTGCAAATTTAGGATCATAATTTTCCATAACTACTTTAGCCATCTGTTCTGGTGCGAGATCATCAACATAAGTGTATTTTCCAGGGTAAATTCCATCAGTATTTAAATTATCCGCATGACAAAATATCAATTCTCCCTTAAATGTTTCTGGAAATCCAGGAATTGTAGATTTTATATATGATGATGTTACAGAACTTTGTTTGGACTGATCAACTTCATATGTTATAATTGGAATTTGTTGTTTAGAATGAGATGAAAACGATGTGGATAGGGAAGCTGGACTTGCGATTTTACCAACTACTGCAGAAGCAGCAACAATAGCTTTTTTTTTTTAAAAAAAAAGAAACCGATTTGGTTAAAAGAGAAAAAAAATATTATAAAGGTAAAGAAAGGATAAGATGAATTGACAAAAACTACCTGGAGATGCAAGATAAGCTAACGCATTCGGTGAGCCCATACGACCCTTAAAATTTCGGTTAGTAGCGGAAATTCCAACTTCGCCATCTTTCAAAAGGCCAACACCAAGACCTATTTATAAAGAATTATTACTTTACATAAATATTGAAAAATCATTTCCATAAATCCTTACCAACACATGGTCCGCAACCAGCAGGTAATACTTTCGCCCCTGCATCAATTAATGTTCGCCAATCACCATTTGTTTCTGCATCTTTTTGCACTTCACTACTTGCGGCTGCTACATAAAATTCAACCCCATCTGCTATTTTTTTACCCTTCATTACTCGTGCAGCCGCACGTAAGTCTTCAGCACGCGAATTGACACATGAAACAAGGTATGCTTTTTGAATCTTTATATTTTGTTTCTCAAGTTCATCAAGAGGTCTTGAAATTTTAACAGAATTAGGACCAGAAATTTGAGGAGAAAGTGTTGAAAGGTCTAATGATAAATATTTAGAATAATAAGCTGCAGGTGAAGCACGTAAATGATTTTTTTCAATTTCATCAATTCTTTCATGATTAATTCTAGGATTTTTGAATGGTTGCCCGGGAGGTGTAGGTGTTAAATTTTTATTTTCAAATCTCGTAAGTTCCAACCTTTCGACTCTTTTACGGAGCCATTTAATAGTAATTTCATCAACTGGGAAAACTCCAGCTAATGCACCCCATTCCGTTGTCATATTAGCAATAGCTAGTCGTTCTGATAAACCAAGTCCACGTATTCCTTCACCTGTAAATTCTATTGCACAATTTAAAACTTCATCATTGTTAAACATTCCACATAAAGTGATTATAATATCTTTGCCCGTCACACCATCCGGCAAATTGCCTTTGAGTTCTACTTTTACTACAGGAGGAATTTGCCACCAAGTTCTCCCAGTTGCCCATATTGCTGCAGCATCTGTTCGAACTATTGGTGTTCCCAAACATCCAATTCCACCATACATATTAGAATGTGAATCGGATGCTACTGTTAAAGTATTTGGGAAGGCATACCCTTCTTCAATAAGTATTTGATGTCCAATTCCCCTTCCAGCGGGATAAAAATCTACATTATGAAGACTCGCAAATTTTTCAATCGAACTGTACTTTGCTAAATTCTAAAATAATAATTTAAATTTTTGGATTGAAAAATAAAATAAATGACGTATTCTATATCTCACCTTCTCGGATTTATTTTGTACATCATGATCCAAAGTAAATACTGCTTGTCTAAGATTTTTAAATTTTGATGCACCTATACTTTTGAACCTAATTAAATTGAAAATCCCTTATTATCAAAAAAAAAAAAAATATAAAAAAAAATTACATTACGCCTATTCTAACAATAGTAAACCGGTATTTTTCATGGAACCTACTTTGTCATTACAGCTGCAGTATTATCATGAGTCATAACATGTTCTGGTTGAATAGTTACAAAATCACCACTTTTAACTTTATAACCTGGTGATAAGTTTAACGCGTATTTTTGTACAATTTTTTCTATAAGGTTTTGATTGATAGTTTCCGTTGTAAATGATCGATGATTGTAAAATGAATTATATTTTGTTGAACTTACAAAAAAATTTCGTGTTGATTTAAATAAAATTGAACGCATTATTAGGGACATCAATAAATAAATGTAGGGGAAAAAAAATTTATCAAGCGAAAATAAAGATCAAATAGATTCAGGTTTCACAAAATATCTATAAAAGCGATTGTATTGAATATCCTTGCTTTATTGAATCAGGATGATCTAATCAATTTAAACTTTACTTGACACATTATGAATTCCCCAAATAAGAAGTCAAAAATAAATCTTTAAATTATGGTAAATTCTCTCCTTGCAATACTTCTCGTTATTAACACCAGCCGAGGACACCAGTTCGTTTTTAATTATCCAAAGGTTCCTCAAAGACGTGATGATATTGACCAAGTTAGAAAAGAAAATGATGACATTGGAGGCGATGTGCTTGAAAACGATGTAATAACGTGGCCCTATGGTGCAAACGAGGATGTTGACAAATGGTCGCTTCGTTCACGACTTGAAGAAGAGGAGGAGTATGACATTAATTCAAACAAACAGACCAATAATAGTACTGGAAACGATGACATTGAACGCAATGAAACATTTAATAAATTATTTGGATTTGAAACTTGGTTATTAGCGAATATTCTCTGTCCTAAAAATAATGGGTTGACAAAATTCCAGCTTTCAATTGATGATCTGACTTTTGTTGGACAACCTGTTTTTCTTAAAACGGAAGTTGATACTAAAGAGAGAGAAACTTATGGTAGAGAAAGAAAAAAGAATGATGATAATGATAATGGTATAAATTTAAATGAAGAAGGATTACAGGAACTGTCATCTAGACTTGGTTGTTCTGATGAGCCAAATGAAGAAATGCCTACTCAAATATCTTCTAATGTTACATCCGATAATAGTAACTCTTCTTCTAATCATTCTATTCAACGGCATCTACACTTTTTCTTTCATCTTGTGTTTGTTCTTGAACCACCTGAATTGGATTTATGTAGACAAGTAGATGATATTTACAAAAATGTTATTACAAAATTAACGGAAGCACTTCGATATGAACAATTACGATGTGACTTTGTTAGGAAAGAAGCTGAGTTAATAATATCTTTAAGAGAAAATCCAGGTATGCATATATAAAAGCGTTTGATGCAACCATTCGTTTATATAATAAAATATATTTCAAATAATAGGTGTCTCTACCCCGGACAAATTGATGGAAATCATATTAGAGAAAAGTTCTTTAGCACGATCAATTTGCAAAGTGTATTATGCAATTTCAACTGATAATATTGCACATATACTTATTAATGACTATATTGATTTATCCTTACAAATTCCTCCACTTTCTCCGACCATTAATCCTATTGATAATACTGATAATGACATGGTTAGGTATGAGTATGCTCATTATCCCGTTATTGCTCCATATCATACTCTGCTGCTTCTGGAAGATCCAGAAGAAATTCTTAAAAATATGCCATTAGATGCTAATCCAACATTGGTTCAGTTGGTTCAGATTTTGACTCCTACACAACGGTATGAAATATTGTTGATAATAATTAAATTTTCAGGAAATTTTTTTTTCTTTAAAAAAAAAGTGTCTTCCTGATCTTTTATTATAGATTGGCCGACTTATGTACTGTATTAGATTGTTCTTTAGCACAGATATTTCGAATTGCGGCACATTTGATATATTGGCAAAAGGCTAAGATAATCGATGTTATTAGTGTTCGGAATGTCTATGTTGTTTCTTCTACCGCGGATATGAACTCGTAAGATGATTATGATATATTTGTATTCATATAATTTATAATTTTACTTTTCAATGTTATATAAACTTATATATCTTTCTTAATACTTGAGGTTACCGACTTATATTGAATATTTTAAACAACACTTTCCTGCTTTGGATCTTGTAACGATTCTTGCTTCTCTCTCTACTCCTAAGCCATACTTTATAAATGCTATCACGTCCAAAGAGAATCGCACAATGTACCTTGAAGCTATAACTTACTTGTTGAGAAAAGACCTTGTTGTACAATTACACGCATATATCTTGATCATGATACCACAATATATAAAGAATGGATTTACTCGGGCAGAGTATGAAGAAAAAATGAGAAATTCTGGGAACAGCGAAGGTTATGATCATACAGCTGTTGATATATCTGTTCCCTCCTCCTCGGCAGGTGGAAGAGGAATTGGTAATTCGTCAAGCTCAATGGATGCTACCGCTCTAATTTCCCCTTTTGAAAAGGCATCAGACAGTGAAAGGGAATGGTTATACAGCTTCGTAACAAATCATCCTAAAGAAACTGTTACACTTTTCGAGAGGTTTGTAAAAGCCTTAAATTTAATCATTTATAATTGTTTTAGATATTTATCAATTCCGTTTTTTCCTTATTAAAGATTAATTAAATATTTCAATGGAAAACATCATGTTGAAGAGATTCTCTTCCGTGAAACTATAAAACCGAGAGATTTAGGTAAAGTATTAGGTTTGTTTAGCAAAGATGAATTGATTACTGTTTGGTGTTAAAGGATTGGACTCCTTTTTTTTTTTTTTTCCTTTTTTACCCTTTACATAACCTACTTCTATTAGCAGTAATAAATATAATAAAAAATACGTATAAAAAATTTTATAAAAAACATGCTGCGTAAGTCACGAGATTATAGGAAAAAAACATTAAAATAAACTTCCGCATCGGGGAATCGAACCCCGGCCTTCCCGGTGAGAGCGGGAGATCCTAACCACTAGACCAATGCGGATAATGATTTATTAAAATATTTTAAAAAGTTATTTGTTAAATTTAACGTTTGCAATATAGGAAATAATGTTTGTTAATCGTATCTCAACTATTGATTTCTTTAAAATTTTTCATATCCTATTATGGTTTGGTTATATAATTTTATTTTGCAACTTTTTGAGAATATATTGATACCTCTCTTTCCGTATCGAGAATGTATGTAAATTAATTAAATAATAATTGATTGTCGTTAGCGTATATAACAACAATAAAAACTACCTAAAGTTACGTTCAAGTAAATTCCAAATTTCGAATTACCAAATTTGTGTATTTTTTGACTCCTTGTGTAACTTGGTACAACGCGCAATGTTTATTTGGGGGGTTTTTTTTTTTAAAAAAAAATTACCTACAGGTTGTTAATACTTTCTCAATCACAAATAAATTACCTTTCCTACTCTTCATTTGAGGGTATTTAAATAATTTTATGGTACATTTCAATGATTTCGTTTAATTTTATGAAGAAAATTCTGTAAAAGTTTTTAGATGGTTTAATCTATTTTATTGCGTAAAAATTTTTTTTTAAAAAAAAAAAAAAAATACCAAAAAGGTATATTGTTATGATGTCAGATACAGCGTCCTCACCCTTAGATACGTCTTCTCCTTCTTCATCGTCGTCTACTCTTGCTACGACTCCTAATTTTTTACATGCAGATCTAAGTCGTTCTTCATATTTCTCAACGTCATGTAATAATCCATATCCTACCAAAGCTACAGGAGTTTCGCTTAGTTGTTTAGTAAATGCATCAGTAACAGTTGTTCCTAATTATAATGATAATAAACCACCAAATTATGTTTACGTATTTGGTGGATTTAATTTATACACTGATGAAGTTTATAATGATTTATATAGGTTAAATGTTTCTGAAATGAAGTGGGAAGATGTAATTTATTTAAAGGGCGTACGTCCTTCAAAAAGAACTAATCATTCTGCTTCTTTATGGAATCAAGATAAGATAATAATTTTTGGCGGGACAGATGAACAAGATCAAAATTGTAACGATATAGTTATATTGGATTTAAAAACTATGGCTTGGGAACGTCCTGAAGTGAATGGACATATTCCGTTAGGACGTGCAAAGCACTCAGCCACTATACACAATGATAAACTTTATATAGTTGGAGGTTATTATACAAGTGATGAAGAGGTGAATTTGGTATCATCCGATGTTAACTGTTTAAATTTACAAACGTGGACATGGGAAGATCCTATTACATTAATTCCAAGACATTCACATGTTTCATTCATTTATCAGAATCGTCTTTATGTATATGGAGGGTATAACGAGGAAATGGATAGAGAAAAGTCACTTGTTATTTTAGATCTTCAGACTCAACAAGTTTCAAAGATAGAAATTACGAGTGATTCAGGACCTGAAATGAATGGACAACATTTCGCTCAATTATATTGGAATCGATTAGTTGTAGTGGTAACGCAGAGTTTAAAAGTTGAAGCGCAAGAAGGTTCAATCGGAGTTTGGGCTTTAGATTTGAACTCCTTTCAATGGCATCAATTTGAAGATGGTGATCGTTTTGTACAAGGAAATTGGCATTATTTTGCTATGGCAGAAAATTGTCCAAGGTTCTTCTTATTTGGAATAGATGAAAAGGAATCCGATGAATACTTTTCAAATGTTCTTTCGGTTGATCTTCAAGAATATGGCATTTCGAGAATTCCACCTCCAACCATTGGATGGGATTTTGCACAATTATTAAATGACGTTACCACTTCAGATTTTACCATTAAATCAAATGAAGAAGATAGTCCTGTCATTCATGTTCATCGAATTATTCTTCTTGCCAGATGGCCTCACTTCGGTAATATGATTAATTCAGGAATGACAGAATCATTTAATTCAACTTTAACAATTCCTGAACCTTATGCTATTGTTCAGGCTTTTATTTCTTACCTTTATACGGATATCATTGAAGGACAACTTCTAATTGATATAGTTGCAGATCTTATGGTGTTGGGTAATATGTATCTTATTCCACGTTTAACTTCACTTTGTTGTGCTCGTCTACAAGAGAACATTAGTATAGAGAATGTTGCTAAAATATATCAATCTGCTTCAGTCGCTGGAGCTCATCCTTTAAAGAAAAGGTCAATGAGATTTATCAACACTAATTTCGGTCCAGTTTCTAAAACACAAGGTTTCAGGACTTTACCGAAAGAAATCTTGTTTGATTTCTTGGATAGTTTGCCGGAAAAGGCGAAAATTAGTGTTGAATGACATGAATGACACTTTTTTTTGGTAGGTTAATAATTTTTTACTAAAATCAAAAAAAACTTGTCTACAATTTTTAATATTAATTTCCATGGCTTTTTAACAAACCAAAGACGGTTTATTATAAAAATGAACTTTATAATACGAATTTAAGATTCTGTAATATCCTGAAATATTTTTTTCTTGAACTTATAGGGATATAATAGAACATTTGATTTAAATATAGAATTTTTAATATACTGATTGGTATGTTGGTATATAGATATGTATTTCAGTTAAGTATGTTCATTACGTTGAATCGTTTATGAATAATTGTAAATTTTTTTTTCGTTTTTACATTTAATGAGTGAGCATCCTAGAATACTTGTACGGATAGTGAAAGTTTTCTTTCATAGAATAAAAAAATCATATAGCAAAAAAAAAAAAAAAGTATAAATAAAAATTTTGGGATTTTTTTTTTAATAAATTTTTATCATACCAAATATTTTCCGAAAGTTATCATGTGACGTAAAATGATTGGGCTTAATTTTTTTCATCATAACCATCATAATTATTAATAAACAAGAAAAATATGAATAGCCGTTTTTAGATTTTACATAAATTTGACCAAATTTACATGATTTATCAAAAAATTTTATTATTTTAAAAAAAAAAGGTACTTTTTAATATTATTACCAATTCAGTATTACAGTAGTATCAATAGATCAATTGGATAATGCAGAAATCTTTCAATAAGAAAAATTATCTCAAAGAATCATCTTTAAAAGATGATAAAATCATTTCATTTGAAATAATAATATGGGAACTTTGCAGTAAAAAAGGAGAAAACTCTAAAAAAAATTTTTTTTTGAATTTATGTTAGATCTAAACTTATTTAAATAAAATAATCATAATTAGCTTAAAAAATAAAAGTTTATTTTTTTAGAGTTTCCTTCCTTTCTACTGCAAAGCTTCCTTCCATATAATCGTTTCATTGAAACAGGTATCATTTCAAAATGATGATTAAATCATTAATCCTAATAAAAAACATTATTCTAAAACAATACAATTTGTTTAATAAGAATGATAAAAAATTGTTTTAATTAAATAATTAAATCTTCATCCTAAGAGATAAATGATTAAATCAAAGGTTAATATAAGAATAATAAAAATCATTTCAATTAGAAAATATAAAATTATCCATTAGAATATTAATTTAGAATAATTATAATTATTCTTAATGAATAATAATTAAATTTTAGATTATTCAAAAATTTTTTATTCAGTTTACATATAAACTAATAAACTTTTAGATTAATCTAAAAATAAATTTTTTTTTATTTTTTCCTTTATATTTCTTTTTTTTCTTATTTTGAAGTAAATCAAAGTAAACTTTAAGTAAAATTTACCATTTTTCTTTCTTTTTCTTATTTTTTAGAAAAATTTTTATTTTAGAATTAAAGTAAGTAAATCAGAAGTAAATTTTATATGAAAATTTATTATTTTTCTTTCTTTTTTTTTTAGAAAATTATCATTTGAAAATAAAATAATTAAATTAAAAATGACTTTAAAATAAAATTTTAATTTATTTGTTATTTTTTTATTTAGAAATATATCTAAGATAAATTAATTTAAAATGATTTTGCATAGATTTATTAATTTCTTTTTTAAAAATACATTAAGATAAGTTAATCAAAAGAGGTTTTAAGATAGATTTGTAACTTATTTTTTTAGTTTTCTTTATTTTTTTAGAATACATAATTAATATGTTGCAACTTTTAATGTTGCAACATATATTGCAATTAGTTTTGACTTATATATGGAAGGCAGTCAATAGAAAAGGTGAAAATCTAAATTTTAATCAAAATTTATATTATTAGTCTACTTGGCTAATCTCAATTATGTGCATAAATTTGGCTTAATAATAAAAATTAACAAAAATTTTAGATTTTTCCCTTTTCTACTGACTGCCTTTTATATGTTACAACTTATGATGTTACAATATATGTTACAACTAATTTTAGCTTATGTTACAACATATTGTAAATTTGAAATTAATTGCTGCACCATCTTTAAAATCAATTAAAAATGAATTTTAAGATAAATTTCTTAATTAATTTTTTTTTCTTATTTTTTTAAAAAATAAAATTTATATTGCATATATTTATTTTAAGTAGAGCTTCAAATAGGTCAGATCAGATTGGGTAATTGACTTGACCTGACCTGATAAGATCAAGTCAGGTCAGACATAAAATTGACTTGAATTAAATATACATTTGACCCGACCTGCCTAAAAAAGAAAACTAAACAATTATTAATTTTGTTTAATATTTTTTTAAAAAAATATAAAAATATTGATACATTTTTACATTTGATTATTTTTCAAAAAAAAAAAAAATACTAATATGATTATTTTAATTGCAGAATTTAAAATTACAAGTTGTGATAAATCTGCAAATCTGATAACTGCAAATACAATTATAAAAAACGTTCATAACTTTACAACCATTAATCTAATCATAATAAAATTTTATATGCATATATTTTTTAACCTATTGAACAATTTACTTATACAACCAAGGTTGATTTCCTTTGACCAAAATACTTAAATTGTTTTTTGAAGTCACTGTACAGATAAAAAATAAAAATAAAAAATCTGTAAGATAATATAAT
Source organism: Funneliformis geosporum (assembly GCA_946474995.1). Classification (NCBI taxonomy): domain Eukaryota; kingdom Fungi; phylum Glomeromycota; class Glomeromycetes; order Glomerales; family Glomeraceae; genus Funneliformis; species Funneliformis geosporum. Next base: position 3,351 of record CAMKVN010001398.1, on the reverse strand, counting down.
TTCGAAAACGTTTATAACTTCAAAACCATTAATTCAATCATAATAAAAATTTATATGCACATATTTTTGAACCTGCTGAGCAACTTTACTTACGCAATAAAAGTCAATTTTTATTGACCAAATTGCTCAAATATTTCTTTGAATTAATTGAACAGATAAAAAAAAAATTAAAATTAAATTGTTAAACAATGTAATTGCAAAAATGTTTATAATTTAAAATTTAATTTTTGATTATAATAAATTACAAAAATTACAAAGTAATTATACAAATAACATTATTAGAATATAAAAAGAAAGTATATTAAATAAAATTAAAGATATTTAAAAAAAATAGACAAAAAAAAAATTTTTTTTTAAATATTTTATTTCGTTTAATTTGATTGGTTAATTTGAATTTTATCAGGTCAGGTCATAAGCTTGACCCGATCTGATGTTAATCTGAAAATTTGTCTATCTGACCTGGATTTTTCAGGTCACGTCAGATTAGATCACAGGTTGACCTGACCTTATTCAGAGCTCTATACAAAAATAAAACTAAAGTAAAAGCTTAAGCGTTGGTAGTGTGACCAATAGCTCTAAATTTAAATATGAACATCAACTTATACAATAACCTTTATTTTATCTTACTCAATTAACATACCCATCATCATCTATACCCGCTGAATAATTATCAATATAAAAACAAGCAAGATATTACTTTATATACAACCAGTTTTTGTATTGATATAACAAAAGATAACTGGATAAACCTCTTCAAGTAATAAAAATTATAGAAGTAAAAACTTTATTATACAATTTACATAATAAACCAATTAGCGGACATTTAGGAAAAAATGTCATTTTTAATAGAATTTCAAGAGAGTTTTATTGGCCAAATATGTATAAAACTATTGCTGAATAGATAAAAACATGTAATATTTGCCAATAATAAGAAGTATCTCAATAATAAGAACCTTTACATCTTATCATTGTAGGTAACCTTTCGATCAAGTTAGAATCAACAATGTAGGACCTTTACCTCAAACGATAAAAGAAAATCATTATATTATTTTTACAACTGAGTATTTAACCAAATGGGTTGAAGCTGCTGCTGTTTCTGATTGCATTACTAAAACAATAGCTCAATTTATTTATCAGAATATAATTTGTCGATATGGAACATCAAAGGAGATATTAACTGACTAAGTGACTTGTTTTTAAAATAAATTAATATCTGTATTTTTACACATAATAAGGATTCAATATAGACTTTCCTTACCTTATCATCCACAGATGAATAGATTGACTGAATGATTCAACTATACACTTTGTACAATTCTAACAAAATATACAACACAACACTAAGGTGAATGGGATACTTACTTAGCCTCAACCTTATTTGCATATCAAACAGCATAATAGGATATTACAAAATATGAACTCTTTGAATTTTTATACAGATAACATGAAACACTGCTATTAGATTTACAGGATGCAACGCCTTACTATTACACAAAATTTACCAAAGACCATAGAACAATATCATTAATTAATCACAACACAATTGTAATAAAGGCAATAATATGCATAATAGAATATTATAAGTAACAACAAAAGCAGAAGGAATATTATGACTGAATACACAAGAGAATAGATTACCAAATTGGAGATAAAGTTTTATTATTTAATGTCATACAATCACACGTACATGATAACAAATTCAAGGATAAGTTTGATAAACTGTTTTACATACATATATTGTACAACTGAATACATATAAATTAAGAACTATCGACAGACAAATTAGGAAAAATCCAACATATGCTGATCCTACTTTTTTTGAAAGGGTTTTATGTATTATTTTATTTCATGTATTCCTTTTAGCTAGTTTACTTTTCTGTCTGTTTATACTCTTAAAGTTAGCTTTTGTGTGGTTTCAACTCAAACCTTATCTTAAATATACCAATTGGAACTGCAGATTATCATTGATGATTTATCTTCACAAATCTAATAAAAATATCTTAGATTTGCTTAAGTCTTAAACAAAAATGAAATTTTAATTGTAAGGGACTTTATATTATAAGAATTACAAAGACCACTTTTAGAAGTAATGTTTGAACCAACCTGACCAAATATATCCAATATGACTATAGATAAGAAAGTCAAAAGAACTTATTGTTCACTCTTAAAAGTCCGATATGTGAAGAATCACATCTTAATTTTACTTAATGACTTTTTCTTAGGACAATTTCTTAATGATGATATTTCACTTGTTCAACAAATTCTGTAATGCTAAATGATGACCACCTATTATCATCAAAATACCACTTGAGTATATTATTTATTTATTTAAAACTTTTGGTATTTAGCAAATTATATCACTCAAGCCTTAACACTGTGGATTAGAAAACTCAATTTCAAGACCTTCTTTGTAAAGCAATAAAAATTTCTGTTGATACAGAAATTTTAATTGCAAAGTAATATAAATGGATCTACAAAGTGATCTGAAAAATTAATCTACAAAAGGATTTGCAAAATTGATCAATAGAATGATTTGCAAGTTTGATCTAAAATTAATCTACATGTATTATATGACATTATTAATATTATTAAATATAATTGACATTAATGATATTATTAATATTATTGACATTACTGACATTAATGATATTATCGACATTATCGACATAATTAGCATAATAGATATAACTTGTTTATTTAATATATTTTATTTATTGTTATATGTAATTGAAAAGATAAAATACAGTAGTTTTTAGAACTTATAGAAAGGTAGAATTCAACTTGACTGTATGCAATAATTCTCTTAGAAATATCTGAAATAGCTATATGCTTTTTTGTCTTTATGAATTCTCTTTTCTTATTTTCTTTACTTTATTTCTTTATTTCTTTTTTTCTTATTTTCCTTCTTATTATTTATCAATAAACTATTTTATTATTTATCTTATATATCTGCGTGATATTTTATATCATTATCTAAGTAAATTTATACATCTGTATGATTTTATAAATCTGAATGATATTATAAACCTTTGTAAGTCAAAGTAACATTTCAAGCCTTCATAACAACTACTGCCGTTGTGAATCTTTGTGATAATATATAAGTCTTAGTAAAATATAGTTTTAATATATCTGAGTGATACCACCCTATAAATAATATGTATAAGGAAAGTATACGGAAATAATACGTTTAAAAAATGTATAATAAATGTAGAAAAACAGTATAATAAATTCGTAAATATTTCCGTATACTAGATACTGAAAATCGTCTTTTTCTGTATGCAAAAACATACGGAATTTATACGTCTAATCAGTATAATGTATACGTAATTTTTGTTAAATTTTATACGTTAA
>CAMKVN010001397.1:0-18798 GCA_946474995.1 Funneliformis geosporum | reverse complement strand
TGGAGGAAGGTGAATTTTCTGAAGCACGTGAAGATTTAGCCGCGTTGGAGAAGGATTACGAGGAAGTGGGAACTGATTCACTTGAGGGTGAAGAAGAGGAAGCTGAAGAATATTAAGCTCGAAATTACAAAGTTGTATTTTTTTTTTCTTTTATAGTAATAATTGGGACCTATGCTGTTTTTTAGTAAAAAAAAAATAAAATAAAAAGACATAAGAATCCCATTTTACTCTTTGTAATTTTTAAGCTGTTTAGTCTTATTTTTTTAAAAAAAGTTTGGAGTAAATTTATTTTTATTAAAAAAAAATTATATTTTTTTTTGTGACTTGGTGGTCAAACAAATAAACGAATTCAAAATTTTTTTTTTGTTTTTGTTTGCCACCATTAGGTCACTAATTTTTTTTTTTTTTCTTATTTTTATCCTCACATCTCTCTCTCCATTTGGTGCTGAGAGGTCATCACAGAAATCTTTTATATTTCTTTTCTTTTAATATTTTTCACAAAAAAAAAAAATTGTGATGAGCTTATTTTTTTAGCACATTTTTGTAAAAAAAAAAAAATAATAATTTTTTACTCCACTTTTTCGATTATGATAGCCTTTTAAGACTCGTAGGCCAATTTAGGGTCTTTTCGTTCATGTTTATTAATCTAAACTTACGAAACCTAAGTTTAATAAATATTTTACATATATAAAAATTTTTTTGGTTGGTTAGTGCATTTCAAGTGATTTTTTTCTTTCAAAAAAAATATTATCATCGTGGTGAAAATCTTTGCCGATAAATAATGTTTGATGATACTTTGTTAAATTTTATTTTTGTTTTTATATTTATTAATCTTTGGACAAGACACAGGAAACAAAACTAATTGAGACCGTTTTCAAATCTTAAGTAATACAAGTTTCTAAATATACAAGACCAATGTGCATGCATTCTGTTACTTTTAAAATATCTGTGTCGTGTATTATTTTATTAAAACGAGTTCTATACTGTATATAAAGATGTAATAGATATATGCTTATTATTTTTTTGCCTTTATTTTCTCTTTAACAAATGGTAAGAAATCTCGTCCATCCATATATGGACGAAGTACTTCTGGTATAATCACCCCCTAAAAAATAAGTAGATAACATCATTAAAATAAATCCAATTATAAAACTTTATTTTTTTTAAAAAAAAAGAAAACGCATCAAAAACTTACATCAGATGTTTGATAATTTTCCAGTATACAGCATAAAGCCCTTTCAGTAGCACACAGTGTAGCATTTAAACAATGCACATATTTCTTTTCACGATCGCTCATTTTTTTAATACCACACCTAATTTCTAATCTTCTAGATTGATAATCAGTGCAATTAGAACAACTAACCAATTCTTTGTATTCTTTTTGAAAAGGAAACCAAGCTTCCAAATCATATTTTTTTGCAGCAGCATTGTTGAGTGCTCCTGATACAATTGAAACTATTTGATAAGGTAATCCAAGCGATTGATAAAATTCTTCTGAAGCGTTAATCATTTCATCAAATTGTTCCCAAGATTTCTCAGGTTCTGTGATAACAAATTGTTCAACCTTTTCAAATTGATGTACTCTAAAAATTCCCCATGTATCCTTTCCGTGTGCTCCAGCTTCTTTACGGAAGCATGTAGAATATCCAGCATACCTTAAAATAACAGAAGAAAACATTTATTTGGATTTAATGTACTAAAATTGTAAATGTAATGATAATAATTTGATCTAGCTCACTTTAATGGTAATTGTTCTGATGGTCGTTCAAACCATTCGTTAGCATGAAACGCTGAAAGAGGTTGTTCTGAAGTGGCAATTAAGTATTTATCATCCTTCTCTTCACCCTCTCCAACAACCTACTCCAAATTTAGTATGATATCATATGTTATAAAACGTAGTTAATGTCAAATTGACACCGCAATGATGTTTATTACCTTATATAATTCCTCATCAAATTGTTCCAATTGAGCTGTTTTTGCCATATATTCTCTTCTCATAAAAAATGGCGTCTGCAATTTTTTATACCCTCTCTTCCGCAAAAATGAAAGTCCATACTGTATGAGTGCCAAATTAAGATCCACTCCATCATTTGTCAAAAAATAACCTCGATGACCGGCAATATTTGTTCCTATTTAATTGCGATAAATTATTACATGCATAAAAATCCAAACTATGCATAAATATTCATAAAGTGTAACTATATAAACATTACTGATATCTCGTAAAAAAAAAATTAAAAAAAAAGTACGCGAATACCTCTCTCGGGATCATATCCATCAATTCTGTACAAGACTTCATGATGCGAAAGGATACATGTTGCCTTAACAGGTTTATTGGCACCATCACTACTTTCTGCGTCCTCCGATGGTTCCCATTTTCTAATAATTTCATTATTGGCTTCATCTAATGAGGTAGGAACGGATTGGTGTACGATGTTACCTATAGTAGCAGCTTTGACTTTAAGTGATTCTTCCTTCTCTTTTTCCAAAGCGGAAAGACGCACTTTTTCTGAATTGAGAGATTCCTTTTCCGCAACCAACGTTGACGCATCTTCTTTATTCTTAATAATTACAAGTATGTATTATTGTAAATGCACGTCAATGAACAATTATAATAGAACGTGACTAATGATTGAGTTGAATCACCTTTTTTTTCAAAGTGATTTCCTTTTGAATCGCATTTTGTTTTTTGAGGATCTGATCTAATTCAAATTTTACTTTTAATTTAAATCAAAAAGAAATAGTTAGTTGAATTTCATCCATAAGATATTTCACTCGCAAATTATAAACAAATTGCTTCCAAGTGCGATACGTAATGAACATTGAACCACCTTTTCGCCATTCATCATACATATTAATAATTTGGTCAACTAATTCAACAGAACCTCCTCTTCTTCGTTGAGATTCTCGAATGAGTTCTGGGTTACCTCCTTTATCAACTTGAAAAAGATTAAGGTCCAACATTTTCTTTATTGAAAAACTTGTAAAAGTTGGGTGCTTTTTATGTCAAAAAATTTGATGCTCGTGTCACCTTTGCTGCGGTTAGATCATGGATATGCATGACATTAAAGCCGCCTTAATTTCTACTTACTTTCCTAAGTATTAAGAAAAACAAATAAAAAAAAAATGTCATCAAACAGTCAACCCTCTCAAATTACCTACGACACCAAATTTATATTTGAAGAAACTCGAGGTGATTTATTTAATGATGCACCAGAAAATTCAAGTTTGGCTCATTGTGTATCAGCTGATTTTAAAATGAGCAAAGGTATAGCTAAAATATTTAAAAAAAAGTTTAGCACACGAGGATTATTTGATCAAAATAAAAAAGTTGGTCAAGTCGCAACACTTTATAGAAATAATCGATATATTTTTTATATTATTACAAAACAAATATTTTCCGATAAACCTACAAGAGAAGATTTTGTATTGGCTCTCAAGGATTTAAGAAGAGCTTGTGAAGATAAAAATGTTAAACTTTTATGTTTACCTAGAATTGGGACTGGGTTGGATAAACTGCCTTTGGAATTCGTGCATCGAACTATTATAAATGTATTTGATGGATATGAAATGAAGATGATAATGTATTACTTGTGAATTCGGGAATTTTGTAATTTTTATACTATATCTTTGGATAAATTATATAAACGTTATTACAAGTCACATGATAAACCTTGGATCATTAGGATGTTAAAAATTTGAAAGGTTTCATTTGAATAAATATCGTTTGGGCTTGTACGTAAATTAGATTTAATAAATATTACATTTTCTATAAGAAAAAAAAAAATAAAAGAAGAAACTTTAATCTTATTTATTATCTTGCAAAGATGATATCAATGATAATATGGAAAGAATAAATAAAAAGTTGTGAATTTGAGAAATCTCTTGTGTGTGAACTTATAAAATCGTTATTTCCAATACAATTTTAATGTGAAGCTGTTTGTTTTATCGCTTTTCTCGAAATAGCAACTTCTTGCGATTCTGGTGCACCACTAACACGAATATGATTAAATTTGGGCAAAACTTCTCGAAGATAATCCAAATGGCGTGTATGTAAGCTGGAAAGTTGCTGTTTAAAATGATTTAATATTCATTTTTTAATTAGGAACGGCTAAAGAATATTTAAAAAGTAAAATTAAAAGGATTTACATTACATTGGCTGACGCCGTTTGAATTCGTCTGTTGTGATGATCGCCAAATATAACAGTATTATCCGAAATGTTTTCATCCTCTTTGGTCGAACATACAGCTCCAACGACACAATTATTACCTAGGGATGTACTGCCCAAGATTCTTGCTGTTTTATGTACCAAAAAAGGAAAGTTAGCAAACAAAATTATAAAAAAAAAAGATTTTTTTTTTATTTTCCTTAACTTACCTTTTGCTTCTATTATATTCTTGCTTCCAATTTTCGATCCTTCAACATCTATAATCAAATGTTAATGCGATTGATCTAATAGCACAAAATTCTAATTTGCCAAAATTCAATGATCTTACAACATCCTACTTCGAATACGTTATCATCTCCAATAGTTAAAGCAGTAGGTAACCTAAAATTTAAGATTTGCAATAAGAATTGTTTAAGCGTTCGTGTGAGTCTTTAATGTAAAAGAGAAATGAACTTGGGTGTTTTAAAGTAGAAAGGGAGGAAGAAATTGCCGAAAAAGAAAAAAAATTTTTTTTCTGGCACTTTCTATTGCAAAGTGACCAAGTTACCTACTTATTAAGTATCGTCACATTTTCCTCAACAATATTATTCTGACCAATAATAATTGGACCTCCTTCAGAAAGAATTTTACACTGAGGGTGTAAAACGGTGCCTATATATATATATATATATAATATATATATTTTTTATATAAATTAATTATAAAACTTGAGTGGGAAAAAATTAAACTGTACTTACCAGCTCCTATTATTGTGTTTTGCCAAAAAATCGGACAAAATAGTTAGCTAATTTTCCAAGAAGATTTCTATATCCTAATATACGGTGTCGTTTCTTACCAATTTGGATTTCACCTTTCAGTTCGATGTCTTGACAGACAACCGCACGTTTACCAATATTTAATACGTGTTGTTCTCTATATAAAAGAAGTTATTCATTTAACCTTAACTTGATAGACTAGAAACTCCAACAAAATATTCAAATGTTCTTATCTCTCGAAATGTCAAATATTTACTTTGGCATCTTGACTTTAACGAATAAATTAAATATAAAGTTATACTATTTAATTAATCAAAAGATTTTATTATCAACTTTGTTATTCTAAACATTAGCAAAAGAGAAGAATTGAAAATCTAAATTTTTTCTAAAGCTGTTAGTTGTTTGTTTGCGCAGATCATAGCTTTGTTTGGAAAAAAGTAAATTTAACGAATAGGTTTTTCTTGGCAAATAATATATTATTTTTTCAGGTTTGATTATTCCAAATTTCCTAAATTTATTTATTTTTTCTTTAATAGGGTAATCAATCATTTTGGGGTATATACTACACGAGTTTTCGGAGTTATATCACCTTAAACTCCTTGTCATACATTATGAAGGTAAAAGAACATCAGGAATATTTTAAGTTCAAATTCAACCAACAATCCGAAGATCTTCTACAAATTGATGGACATGAACATGTCGATTATGATTAATTCAACAGTATTGAAAGGACTAATCGGGGCAAATTCCAATGCAAGTTGGCGTGGTACTCGAGCGAGAAATTAAAAATTATTGAAATGAAACAAACAACTACACAAAACACGTTCTCAATTACATTTATTGGAGTGGATGAATTTTTGTCATGATGGTTTGAGCGACAATCTAAAGTAAATCCCATTATGATGAGAACAGACCCACCTTGTAAAATACCAAGAATTTGTTGGTTGAATGATGAAAAGATCATCAAAAGAAAATTTCAAATTTTTCAGGAAATAGGGTTGTCATAAAAAGATGTTTCACAATATATTTCAACTTGTTACTGAATAAATACAATTCATCTCTTGAGACGCTTTTGACAAACATTGCATATCAAAATAAAGTAAATGTATAAAAGACATGTGGTCAATAAATAACGTGCCAAGCTATATCACTGTCTGAGGAGATGCCCTGCGTGAGAAATTTCTTCAAAGGTTTTAATATATACAATTTTTATTTATCTTTAACTGGAGGATCAGATCTTACCAAAAAAAGAAAAGAACTACAAAGTCACCCCCTCACTATCAAAAAGATACTTTTTTTTTGCAACTTAGAAAAAAATATTTTTTAAAAAATAAAAATATAATAAAATAAAAAAACCACAAAACAAAATCCAATTCTGAATTTTTGAGGCAATTTAGATTTAAATTAATTCTCCCCGGGTTTTTATCACAGATATCAATATATTTTTTCTAGAATTAATTGTTGGTTCGGCCGCATGTCAATTACATATTTGACAGTATTAAAAATTTATAATATAATAATAATTGGGTTTCTACTGTGTAACCAAACAACGTTACACGTCATGTTATTTCACACCCCAAAATATCTGATAAATAGCCGTTATTTTTAAATCTCTCAATTTTCTCACCTTGCTTTTTTTTCCTTTGAAAGCGGTTGTTCGTTAAAGGTATAACATAAAGTTTTTGGTAATACCCTATTCTTTTATTTCATACTCTCTTGAACGTTTGAGGTCACTTATAGACGAAAACGTTCTTTTGTACAATTGTAAATTTGTAAATTTGTGTAGGTAGGAACTAAAAGAACAATTTACAAACCTGGTTACTTACACAATGTTAATACTAAGATCAACTTGTTCATAATTTTCTTATTCATTAGGTTACGGCAGGATATAATTAATTAGTCTTGTTAATTATTTATGAAGCAGTGTCTCAAGTCTTCTTATATAGCATTTTATAATTTCCCATAATAAGTAAAATCGTGTTTATCAGTTTTATATTAGTTTATCCGTTCCATTTCGAGGCAGGAGAAAATTTTTTTCTTGTATTAAAAGCTACTACTTTCTGTGAAAGTTTATAGAGTCATAATTAATTTCGGAAAGCAAGACAATCTCGGAATTTCTCTCTTCAATGATTACTCTCACAAAAACAGCAGTTTACACCGAACATTGTCGAAGTAGTGTGACTGACGAATCGTTTTTAACCGGTATGGCATCAATATCAAACATCACGCTTCAAGCAAATAACCAATCAAACATAACCCGATCGGAGAACTTATCAAGGTATTTATTTATTCTTAATTCCTTTATTTTTTTTATGTAATTGTGTCTCGTATGTGATATTTGGATATTTCAGACTGAATATCCATCACTCATATACAGCTAACAGCTACCGAATGAAACTGCCAATTCAGTATCTGCTATCCAAGTTTGTACAGTTTGTACACACCTTTTTTATCATTCAATAAACAAAACTTCTGATCAACTTTTTTATATAAACTAAATATGGTAATGTAGATCAAACTTGTCAAATTCTTTAAACAATCATAATCTTTGCTCAGTCGGTTCATCTGTTGTTGACGTTCCCGGTATTAATTCAGCACCACCATCCCCAAGTTTAACTATGTCTATATCTGATTCCCCAACAATAAAGAAAAAATTATCAGGATCATCATTAAATAATTCATATGAGGATGATTCATATTCGTCATTAATTGAGAATTCATCAATACATAGTGGAAGAAAAACTTCTTTATCTTTAAATCTTTTCAAACCTTCCTTAGCTGATTATAGTATACCGATTCCTCCATTTAACGTCGAAGATAATACTCCGATTGTATCGCCAATATCTTCAAATTCTTCACATCCGGAGACATCTTCGCAATCACCATCGTCAATTGTAACGGATTATTTTAGTTCTGCACACAAAACATCAGATAGAAAGAATGTGAAGATCGAGAAGCTTGAACATTATAATGATGCTTCTAAATCAGAAAATAATTTCTCAGACGATGACGACAACGACGATGATTTTACAGATGATGATGAGGAGGAAATCAATAGTTTTTTCAATGATCCTTCGTCCCCACCTTCAGTTCGATTGATGCCATTTGCTAATCAAGTTGGAGGTCACACATCATTTTTTAGGTTTTCTAAAAAGGCTGTATGTAAACCTCTAGTACCCAGAGAGCACCAATTTTATGAAATTTTAGAAAAATTGCATCCAGATCTTTTACCCTTTGTACCTCGATATCTCGGAGTCCTTAATGTCACTTATCGATCTCAGAATGGTGAATTAGGGTCAATGCCCGAAGTAGTATTCAAACAAAATAAACATTTACTACCAGAATGGATGCTTAATAAAGTGAATTCATTAGACAAGAGTGTAGATGATGATCACTGTTCAGATAAGGAGAACGAAGATAATGGTGTTTCTTCTGGTGTGAGTTTTAAAGGCTTATATTCATCAACCACAAAGATTAACAAACAATTAAAGGAAGAAGTACTTAGTGAGGTGTTTTCACCGAAAGCACTACGAGCTCGTATGCGTCAAGTAAGATCCTTAGAAAAAGAATCATCTATGAAGAGGAGGCATTCAATGATAAACATTTCTGCTCTAAAGAAATCCGATTCTGACATTAAATCGGAAATGTCGAGGAGTTTAACAGATATTAGTCATATCAAGAATAATCCGAAAAAATCTCGTTCCACCTCATTGAGAGAAAATTTGTTGTGTAAAAAAAGTACAATCGTTTCTCCAATGTTCGATGATCATGATGACGTTTCCTCTAATGAATTTTCAGAACATTGTGAAATGCACAACATTTATCAGGAATCAACCTCTGCGTTGAAAGAAAATCAATCAATTTCTTGTCAAAACTTGAACGTTCAACCTTCTTTATCTCCAAAGATAACACCCCAGACCCTCTCAGAATCTCCAACAATCTTTAAAATGGAAATGTTTGAATGTGCAACATCACTAGACACTTCTACGAATCTTCATCGTCGTCCCTCCAAGAGGCGTCTTATAGAAACTTTGGATGAGGAGCCAGCACCAAAATCAACACCATCAACGCCAATATTAACACCAACACTGACTCCACCATCGACACCTGACAATAATTTTGCAGAAAAGGCGAACAATCCATGGTCGTTGCATTGTTATTCCACTCAACTTTCCAAACTACAAAACTCTAATAATGATTTGGACCAAGTTCAACAATTCGTCTTGCTTGAAGATCTCACGGCGGGATTAAAGTACCCTTGTGTTTTAGACCTCAAAATGGGTACTCGCCAACACGGAATTGATGCTTCACCAGAGAAACGCAAGAGCCAAATGAAGAAATGTGCAAAGACCACAAGTAAAACGTTGGGGGTAAGAATTTGTGGTATGCAAGTAAGTTATCAAATCGATATAAATAAAATTAAAATGATTATTTATTTTGTTTTAGATCGTTAATTAAAGAAGTTTTTTTTCTCAAAACGTAGGTATACAAGACTACCACACATAGCTTTAAATTCCAGGATAAATATTATGGTCGATTCCTGAACCCAGATACTTTCCATAATGCATTAAAGGATTTTATCCATAATGGAAGCAAATTATTGGTTCATCAGATTCCTGTCATTCTTCGTAAACTCCGAAAGTTGGCTAAAATTATAAGGAGTCTTGATAACTACCGATTTTATGCAAGTAGTTTATTATTGCTGTATGACGCTGATGAGAATAATCCACGTGACATAGACATTAGGATAATAGATTTTGCTCATTGTACCACGGGCAATGATTATCTTCCCAGTGAATCTAGATATCCACCAAATGAAGGTCTTGATAAGGGATATTTATTAGGGTTAAAAAATTTATGTAGATCATTTGAAACCATATATAAAGATTGTTGTGGAATAATGCCCGATGTTGGTGAAAAAGAAGATGATGTATTCTCTGACATTTGTTCTTATGACACATTGGGATTTCCTGAAACGAAATCTCAACAAAATCCCGAGTTTTCTGAATGATTCAAATTTGATAGAATAGATTCGTTTTTTTTTTTTAAAAAAAAAAAAAAAAAAAAAAAAAAATAAGGGGGGAACCCAACGGGCTTGGGAATAGAATATTATAAATTCCTATCTCTAGAGTTCTAGTCCATGACCTACCAAAGGGCCATCATAATTAATATTAAGCATAAACAAACTGAATTCGCTTTTGGAGATGGTGGCTAATCAAAGATTGTGATTCGAGTCAAATTAAATAGTACATGACCCTTTACAAGGTTTTGTTGGATTGTTATAATCTTTATAATCTTTATCTTTTAATCAACAAAATTTTTTTTTTTAAAAAAAAAATAATTATTATTATTACATTTTTTCACGTAATTCAATTTTTCATTATTCAGTATATTAATCGAGTGGAGGGAGAGAAAATTAAACAATTTTTTTTACATTCTATTTCTTTGTAAATTTTTTTTTTCCTTGTCAAATAAACATAAAATTCTCTTTTTTTTTGTCAATTAAATTCCCCTTATAACGAATTAAACATTTGATATTTCATCTTTTTGTATATAATCTTTTGTAATTGATTTACTGATCCACATACATTTTTTTTATAATCTATGTATGTTTAATGAATAAAATTTCTAATATTTTGATAAACAAAAAGCTTACGTGAAAATTAATCAATTTTTAGACAAAATAACTGATATATATATTTACAATTTAAAAAAATAATAAAAATAAATTTTATCACTATATTTAAGATGTAGCGAGACGTGTAAACATAATATAAATAAAAGAAATTTGTATAAGAACAAGAAGTCATTTTTCCTTAAAATTTATTACAAGAATGTCAACAATTTAATTATAATGTCTAAATATATGTTCCAATAATATCATTGTATTTATTGAATAAATAATTCAGGAGTTTCATTCTCCACAATAATAGCAGTTTTCTTTACATTCTCATCCCATTCTTGTAATCTTTGTCTCATACCATCAATTTGAACTAAATCTAATACACGTGGTTGAACCCATGTTACCATGACCTCTTCTTTAACTTGATCAATTGATCCACGAATTAACTTAAGTGCAAGTGCTTTCATAATTAAATATTCTACCTATTTATTAAGGAGGAAGAAAAAAAAAAATGAAATGAAATGATTAGTAAAAAAATTATACCATATATTACACGCTATAAAACGATAAATGAAAATGATCACATTACTTCTTCAGGAGGCAATAAAGTTACAGAGCAAATAGATGTAAATGAAATGGTTCTGTTATCTGAACTCCTCTGAAACACGGCTTCGATCAACGACATCAAACAAATTTTTTGGCGTAAAAATACAATATTTTCTTGTAAGAATTGCTAAGATTAAAAAATGTTAAAATATTAATAAATTTAACGATTTAGATATAAAACCTTGATTCATTATAGTAGCAAATTTTTTTTTTTTTTTTGTTCATAATTCTTACCAGTTGAATAAAATTCACTGACAACATTTCGAACTTCTTAAGATCTCCTGCATTATACGCAAATAATAGATTCCTAAGCCATTCATGAGGAGTTCCTGATAAATCATCCAAAATAGGATGCATCAACTAATTTAATGTATTCAAAAAATGATGATTAGGCGGTTACACATATTACATATAATAATTCACCTCATAATAAAAGATTATTAAACCAACCAATTCGCCAAAGTTATAAATAGTTTCTCCCATAAGCGCACTAATTGCCAAATCATAAGCTCTATTGGTCTTTTCAACTGGTGTCAAATCATCAAGATTAATACATGCCAAATAAAGCAAAGCATTCTTATAGAATTCTGGAAAATTTGCTTTTGCCTAAATTTTTAAAAGTCAAGAAAACTAAATTCATAACTTAATGATTTCTCGTTGAAATATTAATGATTTTGTGATAGCTTAAGATTTGCAAGTTAAATTTATATTATTTTACCTTATAATATTCAGCAGCAACTCTATAAAAGCTAGCATGGATAACGGTTTCCACCGAGTCAAATTTATCGAGAATTTTTTCACATTTATCAATGGATTCTTTTGTTCCCTCAAAATCATTCAACATTAGTTTTATATAAGCCGTTTCCATTACAGCATGAACATATGCATCACGCGTATCGGGTGTGTCAACTTTATCTACAAGAGACGTTAGGAAGGCTAATGCCTGATTACGATCTATAAATAAGTAAAAGTGTAAGATGATTATGAGAATTGTTTAAATGCTCAACGAAATCTGCCTAAATTTTCTATATCAGCTTACCCTCAAACTGTTTCACGACAGAAAGACCCAACGTTACTAATTTAAGTTTATTCATCTTGTTCTCCCAATCTGATATAAAGTGTTGGAACAACGGTACTTGAAACGGACCAGAAGCCGGTATCGAAAAAAACTCTTCAATCTTAATGGTAAGTTGGTGCCATAGCTTTCGATCGTAAATGTCTTCGAATGTGTTTAGATATTCTTGTAAGTCAGGTGGACACTGCTTACGAAGCTCATTCAAAGTCTCTATTGGACTTTGATCCAAATCCATTCTTGTGTCTTGTTGATATGAGGCCATAGTAACGAAAGTTTGCAAATTAAACTATAATGAATTTCAGTTTTTTTTTGAAAATTTTTTAATGCGAATTACGCAAGCAAGTTAAATTTTCCTAACCAATCATAAATAATTATTATTTACAGTTAGATCAACGATCAACAAGTACGACAGAAAAAATTTATCTAAGTTCTCGTCAACTGAGCCATGTGGAAGGTTGATGAAGCCTAAAATGTGAATCGATATTGAGTATTCGTTGTTTAATATACAGTCGTCTCTCCATATAATCACGCAGTTAGACGCACACTTTTGGTGGCGTCATTATTAACAAAACAAACGAAAAGGAAATAATGGTAGATTTAAGGTGTAACACTGCATTAATTTCTACTGTCTTGAAAGATACAAGTTACAACTAAGTCTAATCTTCAATATCTGTTATGGAAGCTTATACAAATGACATCAGAATGGAAGTTTATCCAATTCCTAAGCCAGACTGTGATATTTACCAACCAACTCTACTAGGAAAGCTATGAATCCGGTGCGCGAAAAATTGATTACACGTGAATATGGACAATTTCACAAACACCCATGTAGAATTATTCGTTACTCTCCGGACAATGAGATTTTTAAAAAAAATGTGTGAAAGCGAACGCATCAAAGTTCTGGAATATCGAGATGGAACCGTGTGTCTGTTTTTTCTAATTTACCGTCGAGGTAAGAATTAGTATTAGTGAATCTAAAACATTTGATTTCTAATTATTTGATAAACAATGCTTTATTTTTCAGATTGGATTTGGAACCATTGATGCAAGAAGGCGAGATAGTATCATGGATGCTTCGCCGTAGGAATATGCATTTTGACCACGAAGCATTTTATTCACAAGGGTTTTTGCTTGTTGAAATCCACCATTTTCACCATTCCAAATTGCAGCAGGAATATTTGAAGTTGTATAGTGTCTTTTAGAATTTTACAAGATAATTTGTTAATAAATTTTCTGGGAGTTTTTTTTTGCAAAATCTTCAATTGCCGACGATTGTCAAATTATTATTCATTCGGGTTTTGAATTTTATCAATTTCGATAAATTTCATATAACAACTTTTTTCAAAAATTAGTTTTACCAAGTTCATTAGCTAAGACGCAGTATTTTAGCGATGCATATACTAATGATTCTCATAATACACACATTGCGAAAAGAATATTAATGTGTAAAAATTTCGCTAATATGCGTTTGCTTTATTATTGATGTCTATCTATTCAAAAAAATTACAATAAACCGCAATCTGAACATAATTCAGCCTGAAAACTATATTTGGAATATGAAAGTAAATTTATTTGTCACTTTCTTTTTATTGCAAAGGTTTCATATAATAAATGTCTTAAGAGAATGTAAAATCAACTTCTTAATTAATGTCTAATAAAAAATAATGGAGTAGTGCATGAATCAAAATCTACAAAAAAAAACTTTTGTCTGATTACACGAAATTAAAATATTCAAATTGTTTCTATTTATTTAATTATTATTAAATAAATTGAAGAATTTAAATAAATAGTTGATTGCTTATAGCATCTGTATTAATAGCAGAATGAATTTGGTTTTCATTTTTATTATTATTATTATTTTATTAGAAGTGAAAGCTATGTGATTCTCATTTCGGTCCATTTAAGAACTATTAGCTGCATATACTAATTTAAGTATAATTTAAATTATCAACCTACCCGAGCACACCTTCACAATGGTGTCATCTTCCTAAACTCAAATTGAAATAGAAGAATACATAACTGATGATATAACAGAGAAGGTTTTAAGTCGCCAGCTTGGTGCTACTGACATTTTTGAGTTAGAACGTCTTAATAAATTAACAGGATTTGTAATAGCAAGTTTCAAATCCCATTATAATGGTAAAGATGTTTCTAGCATTAAGAAGCTAGATCATTTAACAAAAGATATCTTAATATCATCAAGAAGCAGAAAAAATATTGCAAATAATTTGAATGTAAATTATTTTTATTTGATACATATATCTCTTTTTAATGGATAAATTTTTAACACAATTATATTTATTTTTTTATAAAAAAAATGATTTTATTTAATAAATAATAATTGAGGAAAGGTGGTTTTTTTACAATAAAAAAAATTTTTTTTTAATTATTAATAATAAGAGGTTTTTTTTACAAAAAAAAAGTTTTTAATTCATAATAATTGGGATTTTTTTATATTAAAAAAAGTTTTTTAAATTAGTAATAATAGAAGGATCTTTATTATATTAAATCTTTTTTTGTGATTTGGCTTTGTGAATAAAAGAAGGTTTGCTAATTTGAAGATTATATGATTTTAGCAAAGGGTAATGCTTATATACATTTTTGCAATCATAGTGTAAAGAACATAATTACACTTAGATAATCCTGATAAATATAATAAAAGATAATTACCAACATATAGAAATCATAATTGAAAAAAAAACAAGCTTTTACTATTAGAATTGAAGATTTTTTTTTTGTTTTAATTAATAAGGTTTTTTTTGTAATTAATAATAACAGATATATTGTATAATAAAAACTATTATAATAATAAAAATTTTATATTATCATATGATTTTAATTTCTGATCATGATTATCCAATCAAATTAAATTCTTTATTATAATATAAAATAAATTTATTTTTTGATATCATATGTTAAATTAGCCAGTACTAGAGCTTCCTAATGAATTACTCCTTCTTGTAATACATATCATGTTAGTAAACCATGATTCATGATCTGTTGATCAACAAGTATCATTTGTTTTTGTTAGAATTGTATCAAATATTCTTATCATTTTCTTCTTGTAAAGTTTTTTATTATTTTAATAGACAAAGTCACAATATAATCATTTTTAATATTAACGTAATAGATTTTTAAGTGATCTAAAACTAATCCTATTTTTTTTATATATAAATCTTTAATTGTTAATATCTTATCATATTACATGAACATTTTATTTACTTAAATATTATAATATTTTTTTATGCTTATTTATTAATTAAATCAAATGTAAGATTAAAATTAGCGTGTATTAAATTTTATTGAGATAAGAGATATGTTATATAAAATAAAAAAGAATGAAATTATCAAATAAAATATTATTATTAAAATCTAATATATATAATTGGATGATCCATAAGATATTCATAATTTTTATAGGTTGATTATAATTATCAGTTTGTATGATGTTTGTTTCAAGATCAGATGAGGTTGAGATTTGGTAAATTCATTTTTTAGAAAATGAGGTTTTTTAGAAATCATCATATTTTAATATATATATATATTTTTTAGAATACTATTTTAATTATTTGTATATATAAAAAATAATTATGAATAATTTAATATATATATATAATATATTTAATAATTGTTATAAAAATTTTATATAATAAAAGAATATATAATTAATTAATATAGTTTTGTGATTTTTAATGTCTAGGAAAGTTTAGATTTAATTGAGATACATATTAAAGTCTTTGATATTCTTCAATCATTCTTTGATCTGTCATGAAGACTGATATGTCAAAGGGTGAGATATCAATATTTTTCCATGTAGAACATCTGCTAAGTGTAAAACTCTGAATAGTTCAGATTAATCAAAAAATTTTTTGAATCAATTCAGTTTTTTTTAGTTCAGTTTGTAAAAAAATCAATCTGAAAAATTTCAGATCAGTTCAGAATTTTTTCAAACTGAACAGATTTAATCTGAAAATTTTGGATTGATCTGAAATATAAATGTCTTTAAATTTTGTGACATTTTTTATTAAGAAAATAACCGGTAAAGTCACATCTGAATTGTCAGAAATGATTTTTAAAAATATAGTAAAGTCAAATCCGAATTGTTAGAAGTGATTTTTATTAGAAAAAAATACTAATAAAGTTACCTCTGACAGTTCGGATGTGATATTTATTATAAAAAATAGTTACACTAAACTGTTAATACTAGGAAAATAATATAACAGTCACATCTAAACTGTTAGAAGTAACTATTATTGTAAAAAAATAATAAAAAAGTCGCATCTGAACTATCAGGGTGACTTTTATTAGAAAAAATACTAATAAAATTGCCTCTGACAGTTCAGATGTGACTTTATTATCATATTTTACAATAAAATTCACCTTTGACAATTTGGATGCGACTTTTATTGTTATTTTTATAATAAAAGTCACCCAATAGTTCAGATGTGATTTTATTATCATATTTTATAATAAAAGTTACCTGTAATAGTTCAATTGTGGCTTTTATTATTATTATTAATAATAAAAGTTGCCTGATAGTTTAGATGTAACTTTATTATCATATTTTATAATAAAAGTTACATCTGATAGTTTGGATGTGCTTTTATTATTATTTATAATAAAAGTCACCCGACAGTTTAGATGCGACTTTATTATCATATTTTATAATAAAAGTCATCTCCAATAGTTCAGATGTGGCTTTTATTATTATTATTTATAATAAAAGTCACCTGACAGTTCAAATGCGATTTTATTATTATATTTTATAATAAAAGTTACCTTTGACAGTTTGGATGCGGCTTTTATTATTATTATTTATAATAAAATTACCTGACAGTTCAAATGTGACTTTATTGTCATATTTTATAATAAAAGTTATCTCCAATAGTTCAGATGTGGCTTTTATTATATTTTTTATAATAAACGTCACCTCTGACAGTTCAGATGCAGCTTTTATTATTATTTTTTATAATAAAAGTCACCTCCAACAGTTTGGATGTGACTTTTATTATTATTATTTATAATAAAGGTCGCTCAACAATTCAGATGTAACTTTATTATCATATTTTATAATTAGAAAATAGAATCCGTTCAAAATCTGAAGCATGGTATATAAACTATATTATTATATATGATTAATTATTTTGTAACACAAAAGACATAACATGTGATAACATAAACAAGATGTCATTAGTTATCAGGCTTGCCAAATTTAGATGGATAGAACAACCTTACATTTAAATGATATAGAAGTAAAATGTCCTCCACTATGTTTCAGATAATAAAGTCGCTTCTAACAGTTCGGATGTGACTTTATTATCACATTTTATAATAAAAGTTGCCTGACAATTCAGATTAAGGTTGCTTGTCTAAACTTATTTTGGATTTTGCAAAATGGTTAAACCTTTAGTTTCGCTAAATTTTTACTAAGTGTTTGATATAGTTTCGCCATTTTTATAAGTTTTGATATAGTTTTACCTTTTTCCAAATTTCGCAGATTTTTTAATAAGGTTTTAATATAATTTAACCAAGTTTTACTTTACCATTTAGACGTCTGTCTAAACTCTTGATTTTATCTAATAACCTTAATTTTCAGTATATATAAAGCTAGGAAAAGTAAATGATTTAGTTTTATCTAAAACATTATATCTATTGTAATTGCTAAGTCTAAGTAATTAAATAGCAATAGATAGAATACTAAAACTTGCATTACTATTAGATTGCTTTAGTAGACGTTGGGTATTTTAATGATGTCTCAGTTTTTCTAATTGAAGATAAGACTAAGATAGCCAATGATAGTAAAGTTTTCATCTTGAATCATAATTCATCAGGTATTGCTTTATATATTTTTCATAAGTTTCATAACAGATCTCATTATCATAATCAGTTGATTAGTTTGTTACATCACAAAAGTAATTTTTATCAGTAAATAAATTAGGAAAAAATAATAATTCAAATCTGAATCATAGATAAATATAGGAATTTATAAATTATCACTTTCTTGAACAAAACCTGCTATTAATCTAAAGTAATAAAAGTTTTCATTATAGACTTTATCAGGAAAATCAAAATTAGACATTATAATATCACGAGAATTTACAGGTAAAATGTTAGTATCAGTTGATATATGAGTAGCTGTTAGAAAAGATTGGTTTATAATTTGTCTAGATCTATTAAAGATGTTAATAAGTTTGTATATGGTTGAAGGTAAGGATTATTTTGGAATAACCAATTAGTAGCTTGACATAAGATTCTGTTATAAACAGGATTATCAATAATATGGTTTGAATTAATCATATTATTAGTATCATCAGATTGTTCTAAAAAAACTCCTAATATTCCTAAATATAAAATATGTACTCTGATATTATATGAATAATTCATGACTCCTATAAAACACCTGTATTTAGAGTAAAAATTGCTATTTGGGATTCTACCTAATGAACAATGTAAATAAACTGGTGATAGATGTTTTCTTTAGTATAGTAGTACTTAAGGATGGGTCCGCAAATAGGCAATTGCGGAATAATTGTGATTTACGATATTGCGGACAATTGCGGAAATTAAGGT
>CAMKVN010001396.1:0-18801 GCA_946474995.1 Funneliformis geosporum | reverse complement strand
AGATATTAATAAGATCGTCTAAATATCGGAAATTTTATTTTACCGATTTTTTGATTACTTATAGCTGAAATATTACCGAACTTTTATTAATTAAATCGAATTTTATTTGTTTATTAATTAAACGAATTTAAGCCGATTTTATCAAACATATAGCTGAAATATTACCAAACTTTTTATTAACTTAGTCGAATTTTGTTTGTTTTATTAATTAAACGAATTTAAGCCAATTGTATCAAACATATCAAATTACTACCAATCGTTAATGTCGAATATTATTTTGTGTGACACCTGAATTGGGCAACATTGGCTACAACTAAAAATGCCAATTGTTTTGGCAATGATCAGCAGAAATTAGATTATATTTTAGCCAACATTCAGCACTTTAAAAAAGTGACGAATTGGATTATTTTGACTAGTGTGTAATTTCATTTATGAATAAAACATTTTGAGGTATATTAGAAAACTTTTAATATTGTCTAGACCAGATTTATAAAGCTTGGTTATAAACTTGTAGTAATCAAGATATAATACTATTCTCTTTTTTTTACCTTTAACTCAAGTCTATTTGCATTTAATATTAATCTTCTCTGATAATTTTATACTGAAAATGTTATTAGAAAATAGCTTTTCACTATTTGTTTCACACTTTCAAAGAACTTGAATAGTAGAGCGAAATACCTAACAGAAGGTGATAAGTTTTTTGTGTTAATATATCTCATTCTGCAATACTATTGAGTAGTAATATCTATATTAATGTAAGTGAAGCATTATCAGAATTACTATTATTAAGAATTTAGTTGAAAATTTCTAAAAATGTAATTAATCTAGGTTTCCCTTTAGTTATATATTTTGAAATGTATTGTAGAATTGCATAGATGCTAAGAATAGGCTTAAAATTAACCTTTACATGCCAATCTTGCAATTGTAATTTATTATGTTGATTAATGAATGGATCATAATATACAGTTATGAATTCTAATTGTCTTTTATCATCTTTTTGTATTAATATCTAATCTTTTGGATATTTGAACTGACATGACTATTAACCTATTTTATTAATACAAAAATAATAAGATAGACTATAATATGTGTAATATTATAGCTTATTAATCAATTCAATATAATCTTACATGCTGTTATCAATTTTATGTCTAACTTTTTGACATAAATGCTTTTTAGGTATCATATTTGGATTTATTGTTATAATTAATAATGCTATTCAAAACCTATTTTAATATGTAGCTTAAAGATTTAGAAACTATTTTGAAATCTTTAAAATACCTTTTTTTTAAATATAAAACTTGATGAAATTTAATTGAGTTTAGGAAAACCTATTAAAAGTTTAAGTAAAGATATTTATTATAAACAAATAGGTTTATTTCAAATGTCTTGAAACTCAAATTTTCTAAAAATAGTTTAGAAAGGTATTTTTAGTTGTGATTATTAAATCAATATATTGAATTATATTCTTTATCTCATTATTAATAGATTTTAGATCGTTCCAATTAATGATAGGTGTATTTTTATCTTATCTAATCCATGTAAGTGTATACTTTCCTATATTGAAATTCAAAATAGTACCAATAATCTTTGATATCCTATTATTCTAATAGCAAATAATGGATGAAACACTCAAATCGTTTATTAAAAATAAGGTAGCTATATGCAGATTATCAACAAGATTCTGTTGACATTATTTTGACTCTTCTCCCAAATTTTCTTCATCAGATATTAGCTTATGAAGTTCTGATCAGTAAAGATCCATAATACTGAAGGTAAAAAAATCTTAATGATTTATTTGCTTAATGAAATCTGATAATTCACATTTTCATATTATTTAAAATTATCTCAATTCTTGTAACTCTTCACTATATTTCATGATTTTATTTTCCAGGTTTTTGTCATTATTAGCAATCATTTCTTGTATATTTATAACATTGAGTTATTTATCACTAAAATTTTATTTTATGTAAACTTTTTTGTAAAACCCTCTATTTTATTATTGAGTTTAAAATAAAATATCTCTATCGTGAATATCTTACGAATCTTTGGTCTTTATACCATATCAAGTGTTTGAAATATTCTACTAATTTTAAATCTGAAATCATTTAAAATAAAGATCAATATCTTTATATAAATAAAGGATTGGAAAGGCTTTTGCTATATATTCAGATATCTGAAACTCATTAATAGGAATGCTATAAATTCTGGTTAAAATAAAGGTGTATTATTACTTTACATTCGATCCATTATTTCTTCAATAGCTACATCTTCTTTATGAGTTGAGATAGGTGAAGATATAAAGTTATGTGCTATCCTACTTTTATTATTTGTAGAAATCTCATATATTAATTAATCATTCTGCAATTGTGAAAATAATAAGCAATAGAGTCATTTTTAGGTAACAGTTAAAGTATTTATTGATTGATAATTATGTTATCATAATATCAGTTATTTGCTTTTAACTATATTAGAATATTACTAATTTTACTCTAACATATAGTAAAGTCTCTAAATATCATTGAATCGTTTGCTGATTGCTGATATATTATACGTATATCTAATATTGATAAGTTCTTTAAAAGATGATTCATAAATTCTTGAATGTCTTAAAAAAAGTTAATTACATTGCTTTTATAACTATTTTAGCTTCCTCTAAGCTGATATACAGTCATGATATTAAATACTTATGTGATAAACATTTTTCGATTTTAGTTAATCTTTTAAGTTTGTCTAATATGTCTCCCAGATCCATATTATTATCTATTGAAAACTTTTTAGAAACCTTCTTTTCCATATAATATTATTGACACATTCTTTTAACAAGTAACATTGATAAAATATACTCATTACACATGAAATAATAATTATATTTTATCTTTTTCATTTTGTTATAAAAGTTTCATATTCCTCTTTACTGATGATTTGTGATTTAGTCTACTATCAGTTTCTTCTAATGTCTTGGTTTTCTCTTGTCTTCTTTTAATATTACAAAAGTTAAATCATGCTTTTGCTCATTTTGATAATTAAAAAAGTTTCTGCATTTTTCAGATGTTTCTATTAAATTTCTTTATGTTCTACATTCTCTAATACTTAAAATTTATGAATTATCTTCTTCTTTAGTTTTTTGTGATATTTTATTATGCTTTTTTCATGATTGTATATTAGATATACTTCATGCTATTTATCTATCTCATTCTTTTAGCTATTCCTCTTTCATAGTATCTCAAGATTAGTATTTCTATTTTTATTTTAATGTATTATTAATGATAAGATGTTATTTAATTTTATTATGAATATAATTTTCTAATTGATCAAATTAAAACAAATTTTTATTTATTTAAAAAGAATATTATGTACAAATTTCATTTATAACAAAAAATAAATTTAAAGTTTATTATTTTACATTATAAAATTTAACAATAGAAGTGAATCAATCAATCTTTGAATATTAGCATTTGATTTTGTATTAATTTTGATTGTTAGATATTACTATTCATTATTTATTTAATTTATTTAAGTAAATTATACAAGTTGTTACTAATAAAATTGATTGTTTCAGTTAATATCATTGTTTTATTTAAGCAAATAAACTTTTATTAATTTGAGTTTAATAAATTTTTCTTATTCAATATCACAGGATCATTATTCTAATATTTAATAAAGTATGTACTTATTCATCATATGAATTAGCTACACATTTTGATTTGTATTATATAACTGATATTTTTGATTATTACATATTACTATTTAATTATTTATTTAGTTAAATAAACTTTATTAGTTACTATTAAAATTAATTATTCTCATTGTTTCATATTAATATAATTATTCTATTTAAGTAAAATAAACAGTTATTGATTTGAGTTTAATAAATTTTTTTAATACTTGATATCACAGAATTAATATTCTATATTTTATTGGGTATAAACTTATTCGTCATGTGAATTAGCTTTGGACTTAACAATAGTTCACTATTTCCTAGTGATATTTGAAAGTCTTATATCAAAAATTAAGACATATAAAGATAATTTTTTCTTATTATTACTTTCAGCAATAATTATAATTTTTTATCTTATTCTAAGAATAATTCTAGAAATGTATCTCTAAAGATGTAACAAAGTAAATTTTTTATCTGAATATCTGAAAGTTTAAAGGTAATAATATCTAATGTTTTTACTAGCAAATTAAAATCTATAATAGAATGAAGAATTCATCTCTATCAATAAATTTATGTAAAAAATATGATCTTTATGCTCTATTCCATTCTTATTATTTGCAATTACAAAATGTCTTAATTTAACATTATCATTATAAATTTTATATAGGTATTAATATATATTGAAGGATTTAAAGTCAGAATAGTATAAGATGGAATCAAGGAAGTATAAAAACTCTAATTGGGTTATAATAATATATTAAAAATACATAGTTCAAGAGAAAGTGTATATTTCAGAAAAAAAAGTTTAAGATGAAAATTAATTCTAAAATATATAAATTGATATATAAATTAAATAAACATAGATATCAAAAATAGTATTTTATTAATATTCTTTTATTCTCAGGAGTAGTAAAGTTTGCAATTAGAGATGTTACCAATTGAAGGGATATCAAATTCATTAGAATTTCCCCTCACATGTATCTTGCAATAAATGTGATAAATTAACTTTTTCAAATATAATACTTGTGATATCTATACTAGAAAGAACTGTAAAATGAAGTAGTAATATCAGAAAAAGTTAGTTGAATTAATTTCAACACAGGTACTAGTAGGTAAAATAGATACAAATAAAAGTGATAAAATAATACTAATATCACTAGAAAAAGACTGATAAACTATTAACATCTTTGATATGCTCTTTAGAAATTCTAAACTAAAAGAAAGTTTTTTTTGATAGGTGTTACTAGTATCACTAGCGTTACTAGTTGGAATTTGAGTTTCTTAACTTTTTTATTTTTTTAGAGCATATATATATCATACATATACTATATATTCATTATATTATATCTTACATAAACCATAGAGATAGTATAGAAAATTTTAATTTTTCTATAATTTACTACTCTTTACTAGTGATACTAGTGATACTAATAAAGAAAGAAATAAAATAGCCTAATAATCTCAAAGAGCATATCAAAGGTATGTTACCAGTTGGTATATAGAACTAGTGACACTAGTGACAAGGCCAAAATTTTAGATATAATAACTTAGCATTTAAGCTAATATAAAGTGGTCTAGAACTAGCAAATTAATAGAACTACTTTAGCTTTCTATCAGTTCCTAATAGCTTTATGATACTGGTTTATTATTATCAAACTGCTAGCATTATACTGAATATTATTCATATTTTAAAGATCAGCTAAAATTATGTTATAAGGCTAACTAAAATTAACTGAAATTGGATTATAAATTTATTGTGTTATCTAACGTCTTTTTTTACACTTTTTTAACACCTTGAAAGACTATTAAATAAATGTAAAAAGAATGCATCTTTAATATAGAATTAAATACCTAAACAGGTATAAAAGGTCAGTACTTTCAATATAAAACTTAGTTTACAATTAAGGTTGAAACAAGAAGAAAATAGAGATAATTAGATTAAAGCATGTATGTGATATTTAGAATATAGCATGATATTTAGATTATAGTGTAATATTTAGATTATAATGTAATAATATAACTTAGTTTAAATAAGATATTACATTTTAATATAATTATGTTAAAGCGTAATATCTCATTTCATTATATAGTAAATAAATAATGAATTTTATATAATTTATTTATAATAATTATCTGAATTTTATTTTGTGATTAATTTTAAGAATTATCTAATCATGTGTTATTAAACATAATGATCAATTATAAATAAATTATAAAAAATTTTTTGATTTTGCTTTATTAATCTGGCTGAGATATAAAAACTAATAATATTATTTTTTACACTTTATTAAATAAAATCACAAATATTTATTTATCCAATTTTATAATAAAATTTATAAATAAATAATTATAGGACTTTTTTTTTTAAAAAAGTATATTTTCAGTTTTTTTTTTTTGTATTTACAAATTTTCAGATGGAATAAAAATTATCAAAATCATTTATAACTAATTATTTTTATATAAAATCATTATATTTAATCTTCTAATATTCAGAATAAATATGAATTCTTAATATTAAAATAATTATGCAAAATTTTAAATAATCAAAAAGTTAATAATTTAAATATGATCCAGTGCAAAAAGATATGTACCTCAAATAAAATGCTAAAAATAAAATTTATTATTAAATAAAATTTAATTTTTTTATTTATATCATATCAATATATATTCAGAAACATAAAAATATAAAAATTAAATTAAAATCATTTATCATCATTAGAAACATCATAGTTGTCAAAATCTTCTTCAATTATTTATGTATTCTCATCAATTTTATGATATTCCTTAACTTATTTAAGTGTTCTCCTCCAAAGATCAACTATAACTTTTGAGTTAATTTTTTTTTTAAATACTGTATATCTAATAGTATATTTTAAATAAACAAAAGGTTTAGATGTAAACTTGAACTTGCAACTTCACCCTTTATAACAGCTCAAACACCTTCAATTGAATGAAGTCCATAATGATAAGGAGGGATAAAAAAAATTTGATGATTATATCATTCTGCTATTTTAACAGCATCTTTTTCTTATTCATTTGGATTAGTTCCAAAAATTCTGGCCTTCATAACTAACTCATCAGAAAATTCAATATTATGAGCAATTAGCTAGTTAATTATTTTTTGTTTTCTTATGTTTGAAGTTAGAATACTTTCAACTCACTGTTTATGATATCTTATCCTATCTATGTGAAGGTTTACTTTTCATATAGTATTTCATAAAAAGTTTTAAAAATGTCTTCAAATATTTTCATGTTGAAGTTTTCATGATAATCAATTTGATTAGAAGTTATATTTGTGCTTTTAACAATATAGGGAATATCACTTCACTCCTCAGCATTATTTCTTCTTTTTTCACTGTTTTCTAAAGTTTAATTGTTGAATCTCAAATATAGATAGAATTTGAAATAAATTCACCATGTAACTTGTTAGAAGATCTATTTCAGAATATAATTATTGCTATAAAAATTACTACCAGTAGACCATGCTTGGGTACTAAAATAACACCTTAATGTGAAACCCATATATTACATAAAATATGATGCAAATGATAATATGATTCATCAAGAAAAACTTTTAAATGACATGAACATCATTATTTTTTTTCAAATTAGTAAACTAAAAGTGAAGGTACTGATAATAAAATGCAACATTATTTAGTGATTTATAGAGAATATTTTTTCATTTCTCTTGTTTATACTAATAGCCCAAAGAGTGCAATACCTGAAGAAGTTTTCATTTGGAAAATATATATTCATATTCAGATAGATATTGCCGAAGAATAGAAGTTAAAATTTGCTCAGCTATTTTATTACCATTCAATATTTTTGTGTATAGAAATTCTGAACCATTTTCATTAGATTGAAACTTAGGTCTTCCAAAAATTTCATATAGTGTAATTGTACCTTCACTATGCTTGTTACAATCAGATACCACCTTTCTAACTAAACTTTCTGCTATTTCCAACATCTTTAGCAATATGCTTTGCATAATAAAAGACTTTGATGATCTGTTCTTATCAATTTAGCTTTAGAGAAATAATTATATATATTAATTATCATTCATTTTTCATTATTTGTTAATGGTGCACCATCTCATTTTAAGGAAGAAGTACTCATAACAGGGTTTGGAATTTTGTATGTACTAGATAAAATTATACTTGTACTAATTTAATATTAATTATTATAATATATTAATTGTACTAATTGTATTAATTATTGTACTAACATTGTACTTCCCAATCCTGCTCATAGTACCTAAAAAATTTTGTGAAAAAGTTGCATTTGGTTATATTCAGCAAAATTTATAAAATTTAAACCATTTTTAGTTTGGTCATACGGTATAATTCTTGGCATAGATCTTTTTCTTTTTTGGCAAGATACATATCTTTTTGCACTGGACCATATTATAAATATAAATTAATAAAAAAAGTTAATTTATAATATATAGGATGTCTTCAGCAAAAGCAAGGATTTAAGCAAAAAAATTTTTTGAGATTTTGTCATAATTATATATTAATTTATATTATCTTTTAAAAAATATATTTTTTTATTTATAATATATTAGTAAAAAAATTTAAATTTTTAATAATTTGTAATCTTTATATTTTTTTTATTGCATTTACAAATGATATAAATATATTAGAAAAAAAACTAATACTTTTAATGAATTCCTTGCAAATTCTTATCCTAGTTTGTAAAAAACTGATTTCAAAATCTTTAAATTTTCTATAATAAATTGCAATTTTCGCAAAATTATGTAATTATCTGAGCCCTTAGGGTATCTTAAATAATAAAAATTTAATAATAAATAAATGTAGCTAAATAAAATATAACTAATGATTCAAATAAGAATTATACTGGTAAAATATTAAAACAAATATTTAAACTTACTTTTAACACGTTATGATCATATGTAACCATATGATAATATAAAATAATATTGAAAGTTTATATAATATCAGGTTAAATTATGATAATATATAGATAGTATACTCTTAAAATTATTCATTTTTATATCCAATAGAAATAACTTCAGTATATCAATCTATAATTATTATGTATGGTATTTTTTTAAAATTGATAAATTTTATTTGAGATTAAACGGTGCTATTTGTAAATTTAAGCTAGTAGTAATGCTCTTATTATGATAAAAATTGATTTTCTATTATTTCAGTAAATTATAATTTCATTCGAAGCTAATTTACTTAAAAAATAAACGTGCGCGAAATGTTGTCGTTTATAAAATTTATTCAATAATGATTTGATTTTGATAAAATCAGGAATCCATTTTTGAATTTAGGACCGGTTCTCAACTTAACGGTCCCATGAAAATTATCGATTTCGAAGTTAATTCTCCTTTTAAAAATTATTCATAAAATTTAATATAACCAATAGCAAGCAAGCGTCAATATTATATATAATAAACGATTAGACATTTCTGTTAGAAATTTCTAAACTTGATCAAAATCATTTGGGGGGACCCCGAAAATCATGAGATATACCTTATATTAAAATGTGGTTATCTTTTTATTTAAGGAGTTAATTCCGGTAAATAACGCTATATACAAAGTTAATTTAATATATCCTTTTGAAAATACATATTAATATATTAATCACATGTATCGTAATTTTGATAAGCATTCATTTTAAATAATGAATTCCATCCGGAAGTGTAGTAAGGAGGATGTAGAAGAATGTGTAATCTTTTAAAAAATAAACATTATAAGAATCTTTTTTTAGTTATGGTCTATCGAAATTAAAAATATAAATATAACTCTTCTAAACTTAATTCATTTATATCAAAAAAAATACTTTTGCTCCAACTATTACATTCACATCATTCTCCTGAACTTACATCAAAATAATATTTTCAAACTTTTTCTACAACCTTCAACAATCATGAAATTCTTACCAATCTTAACCGTTTGTTTGATTCTTATCATTGCGATTGTACAAGCGGTTCCTATCACAAAAAGAGCATTAGGATCCAAAGTAGGAACTTTGGGTGTGAGTTTTGAGGATTCCTACAAGAAATTTAATGGTCAAGTGAAAGCTGCCAATAAAAAGTTTGAAAAAAAAATCGCATTATTTAATAAGGTAATTCCAGATGCCGCAAAAGATGATCATACAGACGCAAAAACCACAAAATGGCTTTTGGACTGGAATGCTAAATATGAGAAAATTGTAGGTGATTTGGAAGTTACCTCTAAAAAGTTGGACAAATCAATCGCAACTCTTGGAAAACATTTAAAACAATGAATAAATACTTTCTTTCATATTTTTTGTTCAAAATATTATATTCCCTTATTTTTACATTAAAATACGTAATTTAATTATTTTAATAATGATTGATGATGCTTTTTGTCTAATATGTTCCTTATTCTAAACTTAAATACTCAATTAGCATTTAATATATAAAACTTTTATTTAATAATATTAATAAATCTCCTAAAATTACTTGATGTAATTTTCAATTCCTTAATATTTATTTTTTCCTAATGACAGTAAATATTGAAAATTTTGAAATATTAAAGCTTTACTGACCCAAGAACCATAAAAACATGCAATCTTGATATTGAAATTGACTTAAGATTGGAATATAAAGATTCATTCAATCATTCTACGTATTAAAACTATCTTGCAGTTGTTGCGTTCGTTCATTAGAAGAAGTGATCAAGTTGTCGAAGTTTAATAATTTGCGGCAGTTATTAAAAATATGCATCGATCAATGCAATTTTTATAGTGTAACATTTAACATTTATTCAATTGTTATTATTATCAGGTAAATATCTATGATTTAAATTATGTCGTAAAAATTACTATTTTCATTTACCACATGAAGAAGGTTAATGGACGACGAAATATGCAAGACTATATGATTTTGGAATAACTCACATTTCGTTGTCTATTGGGATTTTAACAATACATGTGGCCCGTTTTGGCTCACTTTGGTCATACTTTTCTCCTGAAATCTCTCATGATTGCAGTTAATCTTGTAATTTATGCAATTGGTAATAGTATAAATGCATTAAATTCTAGCCAGCCCCGCGCATTGATATATACAAAAAATTTATATGATCTTCATGAAAATAACGATACGAATGTCTGTCACTTTTAATGGATCTTACTAGAAACATAGGCAATTTATTTTAAACTCATAAAATTATTTTTTTTTGGATTAAAATTTAATACAAAACAGTTCTTTTCTTTTTAATAAAAAGTATTTTATTGTCGAATAAATTTCGACTTCGTATTAACAAGTTAAACGTTTATAACTTGTTAAAAGAAAATATAATAAAGCTTACCAATTAAATTAAAAGTTTGGAAGGTTTTTAATAAAAACACGTTATATTTAATAAATTATTAAGCTAATTTTGTGCACATGACCGAGATAAATTTTGACCAAAATTTGGATTTCCCCCTTTTCTACTGACCGTCCCCGTTTGTTTTTATATTTTTTATATGAATATATTATAATACATTTTATTGATATATAGGTTTACTTGAATTTTTGAAACTTTAAGTTTTTTTACTTTGATGATATGGTAGAAAATATCTTAATTAGAATTTCTTTTTAGTAAGAAATAATCAACTCTAATAATATTGAATAAACTTCTTATAAGGTATTTCACTAATCATGAAAGTATTTCATTAATAAAAAAAAAAATAAAAACATGCATCATATTGCATCACAATATGAAAAAAAAAATACTTCAAAGTTGAAGAATACCAAAATCTTTTACTAATAAAAATTAAATAAATATTAGTAATTTTAAAATTATATTAGAATGGATGAAATAAAAAGAAATTAAAGATTATTGGAATTATTCAAACCAAATGTAAAAACATAAAAACATATTATTTTTATAGGTATCTATTATCATGTTTTCTATAATTAAACTGAAAAAACTATAAAATTATCTGAAAATCCATTTTTGTAATCTAAGAAATTCTTTTTTTCCTTATAAAATTACATATATTTTTATTGTCAAAATTATATATTTATTCATATTTTTAAATGAATCTTAAAAAATACCTTAATTTTAAGATAAAACTCATGTATATATTAGAAAAAAAATTACTTAAGCATAAAAATACTTATTGAATCTAATAATGCATTTGTAATAATACAAGAAAATATACTAATCTCAGAAGTAATGATATATATTTTCTATGTTCTAAGCATTTTAAAATTTTATCACATTATGTTTAAAACTGTCTCACATTAAATTTCAATGTTAAAGACTATGTTCTAATAATATCTTATAATAAATAATATTGCTTGAAAACACATGTGATTTTCTATTGATCAATAACATAAATATAATTAATTATAATATATTATAAATGAAAATTGTTTTTATATTAATTTGAGATTTATGTAATAATTATTATACTACTTCAATGCACTTAATGCATATTCCATACAATTCTAAGTATATAAAAATCATACAAAATTTCTCTTTTTAAATGCACACCTTTTTTAAATATATATTTTTTCAAATTTTCACTATTATCTTAAGAAGATGAGTTTAAAAAGGTCTTACTATAATAAAAATATGATATTAATATAATATTACTTATAAATATTAATTTTTTAAAAAGTAATAATTTAATTTAATTGCTTTTATAAGAAATAAAAATAAAATTATATGTTTTTAAAAGCTTATAACTCATTAATTACAAATGTTAGAAACATGATTTTATATTTATTTTAATTCTCAAATTTTAAAAGAATATTTAATAAATTTGAAATACAATTATTTATTTAATTTTACATAATATTAAAATTTTATTTTTATATATAATCATAATCAATATATTATTAAAGTTATCTTTTTTAAATACATATTTTATTCAATTTTAAATATATATTATAATATATATATTTTTCAAAAATTTAAAAAGAAATATATTTAAAAAAATTTGATTATATAATTTATAAATAAAAATAATAGATGTTAATTAAAGATGGTACAGCAATTGATTTCAAATTTACAAAATGTTGCAACATAAGCTAAAATTAGTTGCAACATACGTTGCAACATTATAAGTTGCAACATATATAGGTTAAAACTAATTGCAATGTAAGTTGCAACATTAAAAGTTGCAACATATTAATTACAGTTCCCATCTTTAATGTTAATATATATATTTTTTTTATAATAAAGCATAATAAACTAAAATTCATTAATTTTAAAAATTAGATAGATTATTTTTATAAATTTATTATATTTTTTTTGTATCTGTAAAAATCTATTTATTATATATTATATATTATATAATAAAAAATGTTAAAAAAAAAATATAGTAAAAAAACCTTAATTTTTTAATTTAAAAATATATTATAAAATTAGTTGCAAAATTTTAAAATGATTATTTGTAAAAAAAATAATACTTTATAAATAAATAAATAGATAAAATATAAAATAAATAAATAAATAAATAAAATATAAAATAAATAAATAAATATGTATATTATATTTGTTGATTCCATAAAATACAATCATTAAATTTTACTTTGGTTCCTCCAAAGATATCTAATGCACTATAAATATAAAAATTTAAACGAGATA
This sequence comes from Funneliformis geosporum, assembly GCA_946474995.1. NCBI lineage: Eukaryota > Fungi > Glomeromycota > Glomeromycetes > Glomerales > Glomeraceae > Funneliformis > Funneliformis geosporum. The sequence continues at coordinate 5,565 of CAMKVN010001396.1, read as the reverse complement.
AAGTTATTTAAAAATATAAAATTAATATATTAATATAATATATATATATACCTTCCAAATGTCAAATGGATCTTACCATTTGATAATTTATTTACTGTTTCAAGATCTTTAATAGCTATAAAAATGTAATTTTACAATTAACAAATGAAATAAGAAAATAAAAGACAACTTAGAAATACTCACAATTTGCACCACCTGCATATGTCGTTGGTATTGTAACCCATTTTCCAAGACCTAATCTAACCATTTATTAAAAAGAGTAGGATTGTGCATAGAATTTATAATAAAATTGTTTATAACATACATTCAACAAGTTCAATGTCAATTCCTTGGCATAATCCTTCTACATCGGCGGCATGAATCAAAAATTCACTACAATTCGAATTAAAATTTATTACTATATACTTGTAGTTAAAAGATTAAAATTAAAATATTACAAACCTGCAATAATCTGATAATAATCTTAAAGATCCTAAAAAAATAAAAATAAATAACAATTAAAAAAAAGTTTTGTTACAAAAAAATAATTTAAGAATAGTCCTTTACCTTCATTTATTTCCATATCTGTCATGGTTTGCCATTTATTCATAGTGACAACCCATTTATTTTCTCTTTTACGACAACTATTAACAAAATGTTAATTAAATTTATGCAAACCAATATATTTATATATATTTATATATTTACCTAACATCAACAACAATTTTTTCTCTTCCGATTCTTGCTGATAAATCTTGCAATCTATTTAAAGAAAATTTAGCATCGGGAAAAAGGTATGAAGTGACAATCACCTAAACAGCAAACAATTTTAGTTATAAGACACAGTTTTATGAATTAAGGGAATTATCATTATACCTTTTCAGCACCAGCATTTAACCACGCTTCTGCATTGTCTAAAGTAATTCCTCCGCCAATTTGTAATCCACCAGGCCAAGTTGTTAAACATTCCTTGGCTGCTTCTTCATTTCCAGGTCCAAGTTTAATCACATGAGCTCCAGTTAAATTATGTAGTTTATATAAATTAGCGTAATAACTTGGCTTTTCACTAAAATAATAATAATAATTTTAACAAATTTTCGAAAAGTAAAGAAAAAAAAAAAATTACCTTGATACGAAATTTGTTTTGAGTTCAGAAGGACTTGATTCATTTAATGAGCCTCCTACAATTTGTTTAACTTGTCCATTATGTAAATCTATACATGGGCGAAACTTTGTTTTTGGCATTTTTTTTTTCAAAGCTCCGTTTATTTAGATATTGATAATCTTTATCAAAAAAATCATTACACAGATGCTGTGCCATTTGTTATAATAAATTTTATTTTAAGAAAAAATTAATTTTATATTTTAAATATCTATTATAAATATTGAAGAATTAATAAACAATACATAATCAAAATATTTACATAAAAGGTTCGAAATAAAAAAAAACGTTTCATATCGATAAGAGAACTAATAATATTATTAATATTAAATGCAATAAGTGGCGTACAAGTATTCCTTTCGTTTTCAATTTAGTTTGTTATCTCCATAGGATCATCGATTTCGACATATCTTTCCCTATTTAATTTAGGAGATACTTGATTCAAATTATTCAGAGATGTTTTTGTAGGTTTCGAATTAAACAAACATGTCGATTCAGAATTGAACAAATTTAAATCAGATTTATAATGTCTTTTTGGAGATAATCCTAGCTCGGGTAAGGCTAAATCTTCTTCAATGGAACGTTCTTTCAAATAAGAAGAGCCATTTATCGGTATAGTTTTCCGAAATGGTTCTTTTGTTTGAGATTCTGAAGTTGGTGTAAAGAGGGGACCCAACAAAGATAAAACCTTCTCGGATTGCTGTTCATTCAAAGATGGGTTCTTACTTGATCCGATATCCTTCAAATGTCCAGGACATAAAGCAGGTAAAGCAGGTAACTCTAACTTGAGTATGGAAAGCGAAGCTTCTGCTGGTCGCCGTTGATAAAGTAATTCGTTTGAAACCACTCTCTTTGTTGGAACTCCCGAATAATAATTGATGTCATGAAAAGATTGGTCAGCGTTCCATTTTCTCTTTTTCGCTTTAATAGTCGTTGAATTTGCTCCATTAAAATCTGAGGAATGAACTTCATTATATCCAGGGATAGAAGTTGTCATACATGGAATTACATTTCGAACTATATTTTGTCTTGTATAAAATGTGTCCATTGTAAAATTTTGAATGTTTGTTGAAAAGTTGATTTCTTTTTCGTTTTGCATCGTGAAAGAAAAGATGAAACTCAAATGTTTCGTACCCCAGGAATATTTTTTGATCCGTTTAAATAGAAAATATTTATCTTTAAAAATGATATTTACCCTTATCTGTATGGATGCAGTATATAAGAAGAAAAAGGAGAAAATCGGCAATAATCAACAAAACATCATGCATAATTATATGCTCTGCTTGCAGGCTGCGGTAAATTTTTTGGTCCGCAGCCTGGAATTCCCATTAAAAAACCTGTTAAAACCAACCCGTACTCGATTTGACAAACAAAAAAGATTGCTTTTTCTTGAAAATTCGAAAATTTCCTTTTTTTTAAGCGCCTCAAAATATTGTGAAAAAAATTATAAATAAATGCATTGTGTGTCTCAACATTGTTTATATTTACAAACCCTCGAAATTTTGGGGAAGAAAAAAAAATAAGGTTATTTTCCACCTGCAATATGTCCTGCAATTTCTTACCCACATACAAGTCATGGGTTACATATTGTATATTTCTTATTTACAGATTAAGTTAGTAGAAAATCACATTTTGTGTTCCTTCAAAAAATTTTCACCCTCATTTGTAGATAATTTCAACCACTTTGATAAATTTAGTTAGTTCCAATTCAACAAAAAAATCTTATGGTTTTCCTAACTCGTAAAGCGTTATTTTGTCAAATTTGTCAAGCTTTTCGTTTTTTAAGATAAATGTTACTTCATTAAAGTGATAGAGAACTTGGTAATATAATCAATTGACTTGAAAGTAATATCATTGGATTATAACAAAGACTATGATTTCGAATTTTATGTAAAAGAAAATTTAGGAAACAGAAAGCCATATAAGTTTTAATTGGATCCTAATACTAGTAATCTTTTAAATGCTATTAATCAATCTAAAAGATCAATAAAACCTCCAATATTCGGTTTAAATAGTTATAAATTGCCTGAAAGTTTATAAGATGAAATAATACCTGAAAAGCATATTCTTAGTCTTAAAAATATTTCATTAATAACTAACAACTGTAATTATAGTAATATTTAGCAGATTTTGAATATATCATTGCTTTTTTGATAAATACATCTAAAGTATATTTATTTAACTAGCAAGTTAGTTCTTTTTTACCAGTAATCACCAAATATTTAATGAGTCACACAAGTATAATGTGTTATACAAATGCACCATATAAGAAATGATAATTGTAATGAGTAGATTAATATTTTATATAGAAAAACATAAATAATTGATTAGATAATTTATAATAAATGCATTTTATAATCAAATTAAAGATTTTGATTATTGATTTTTATTAACAATTTATTTAATAACATGATAATACAGTTCAAAGGTATTAGTCAGATAATATAATATTTTGATATTTTTATTTTTAAAAATAATTTTTTAGTATTGAAAATTTTAAGGATTTAATCATAAGATGTATAATCTTTGATATTCTTTGATCATCTTCTGATCAGTCATGAATACTGAATTTGTCAAAATGAAAAATCTTAACATTTTCCTAAGTAAAACTTCTGCTAAGAGTATTATTTACAAAGAAGATATTTGGATCCAAAGTAAAAGAAACATTCAGTAAAATTAAACCTTACATTTTGTGAACTATAAATGCAAAAAAATTCTGTAGTAGATATTGAGTTTTATCAGTTATTTTTATATAGTTAAAAGTGATGTATTTGCTTATAAATAGTTTTGTTTACTATAGAACCTCTTATAGAAAATACAATTCAAACAAAATGATTGATAAGATCTAAATTTATAATATTTCTAATTGTTTTATTACATATATATATCTTACTCAATTAAAGAGTTATTAAGATGTAATATGAATATTTGTTTATAATCTTATAGAAGAAAGCAGATTGATTTTACTTTTAAAAAGACTTTCAAAAAAGAAAGCAACTCATAATATAGAATCTACTAAATCTATAGCTTAAGATATAAAAAACCTTTTTTTAAGAATTGGTAGAATATTACAAATCATTTAGTTAATTTGCTAATTATTTTCTCTATAGTCAATAATATTGATAGTATTAAAAAGTGTATAAATCAATAGACATATTAAAAATTTAGAATATTTATAACTGAATATTTGTTATATTTTAGCAGATATATTACTATTTAAACTTCTTGTAAGATTTGATAAAATTTGCTATTAAATTGTTAACATTATAGAATTATTAGAAATAAAGAATAAAATAAAATTTAAGTCATTAAACAAATTACCAGTGACTTTTTAATATAATTATATTAAAGAATCATTGGCAACTTGCATTAGGTTATGAAAATAACTTTATGATCTATTGATAATTTTACAATCTATTATTAACTTGATGATCTATTAGTAACTTCATAATCTAAATATATAATCTAATTGTAACTTTACAACCTAAGTACATAATCTAATAGTAACGTTATAATTTATTTTTTTGGCTTTTTAATTATTGTTTTAGTTAATTTATGATATATTATAATAGTAACTTTATAATCTAATATTTATTGTAATTCTTTAATCTAATGGTGATTTCATTAACTAATGATTACAATTTTCTTTATTATCTTTAACCTTTTTATTATTAAGGAGTTTCTCATCTGTTTATGTTATTACTGATTAAAATTTTACTATTGAAAAGTCGATCTACAAAAAATTATCAAACGATCTATAGAAGTTACTGGAATTAATTTTATATTGATCATGAAATTAGATGATTAGCATAATTTTTGATTTTTCTAATTCTTAAAATTTATAGGATTTTTAGGATTTACTGAATTCACATAATCATCAGGATTCATTAGATTTTCCTAATTTCCTGTTTTTCTATTATTTTAATTATTATTATTATTATTATTATAATTATTATCTCTATTAAAGATGGGAACTGTAATTAATATGTTACAACTTTTAATATTGCAACTTATGTTGCAATTAGTTTTAACCTATATATGTTGCAACTTATAATGTTGCAACATAGGTTGCAACTAATTTTAGCTTATGTTGCAATATTTTGTAAATTTGAAATCAATTGCTGTACCATCTTTAGCTCATACGATTCCTATACATGTCATACGAAGAAAGGAGAGCAGTCAACAACTGCATAAATCCTGGCATTTATATGTCCTAACTTTTTTGCAGTAATAATTCCTTATTTTTGACTTTTACTAAGTTTTTTTTCAAGACACATTGTTGTGCCAAATTTTTTTACACCAATAAATGTATAACCTTCTTGTATAACTCAAATAACCCACTTTTATGTATAAAGATGGGAACTGTAATTAATATGTTGCAACTTTTAATGTTGCAACTTACGTTGCAATTAGTTTTAACCTAT
>CAMKVN010001395.1:0-18814 GCA_946474995.1 Funneliformis geosporum | reverse complement strand
TTTTATCTAAAATTGCATGTGATTATTTAGTAATTCAAGCAACAAGTGTTGCTTCAGAGCAAGCTTTTTCTATTGCTAGTAATACAATTACAAAAATATGCAATAGATTACATTCTGAAACAGCTAAAACATGCCTTTGTTTAAAGAGTTGGATTCAAAATGGATTATTGAAAGACAAATTAAATAAGGAAATTGAAAAAAAAAGTGGAGGGTCGGAGGGTGAAATTATAGTAGTTAAAGATAATTAGTATAAATTGAATATATATCAATATATAGAGTAATTGTAATTTTGAAATTTAATGAACATTATTCAATAAAATAATTTTTCGCGGCATTTAAATTTTATTTGTTTAAAATTTTTTTTTGTTAGATCGACGGTCTAAAAGACCGGTCTAAATTAAAAGACCGATGATCTTATGAGACCACTGGTCTCGGTCTCAATCCAATCTTTTTCAAAAGACTGCTAAAGATCAGACCGGATCGGACCGGATCGGACCGTTCCCAACCCTATTTGTCACAACTTAATTTATCGATTATAAGGTAAACACGTGAGCTATATATAGAACACGACACGTTGATCGTGGGATTTTGTGGTCATCAAAAACACCCTAACGCGTCTCTATAAAAAGAACCGTTAAATATGTCTTCAGTTGCTTCTACAACAACTCTTCTGCTTCTGTCCTTGTATGTTAATTTAATGAAAATTATGCCTGCCTGTTTCATATTTGGGAGAAACGTAAAATTAAATCGTTCTTCTCTGTAATTGTTATTTTGTCAAAGTCCTCTATTCAAAACTCCGTCGATAAAGATTTGGTCATACCATAAAGAGCTTTGTCAATTCGGAGTGCTCACGTCGTGAAGATTAATGGGAAGGAGTGTTTAGTACTGCAAGGAGGTGCGTAATCTTTGTTTGTTTTACAATACACTTTTATAGCAGAATCCCTTATTATTTTCATTTCTTATAGAAACGCGACCTCTCAGAATAGAAATCGAAAGAGAACGATCCTCTCCATTTCGATGACGCATCCTTTGGGGATGCTGCAAAAAGTGATCTAAGGTCGGCGAAAAGCCGGAGAAAAATCTCCGAATCAGGAGCGTTTATAAAATGGGGATAGGAATAAACCTGTAAGTATAGATTGTATGCCCTTGAAATTAGGCAATGATCGAGCTATATGATTAACTCATTACTTGTACATAGGTTCCACAACCATCATCGCCTTCACAAATATCCCTGGCATTAATATGGCCCCATAACTCCTTTCCCTTTTTCATCAAGACCTCTCCACCTAGTAATAAAATTTCCCTTGTATTCTAATTAAGTTTCGCTTAAAATAAGGTCTAGATAGATAATTTTTATATTTTCTATTTTTACTTGTATAAATTGAGATTTTATAAAACATTCGCACCATCCTTTTCAGTTTTTTTTTTTGTTGTTATTTTTATTATATTACAAAAAAAATTTATCAAAATGGCTATTAATTTTCTTGGCAAAAAAAGTTCTCACAAACAAGTGATTTGTCTGAAACATGTGAGATGCGAACTCTGATTATATTTCATAAGATTGCCAAAAAAAAAAAAATACTTAATCCTCTCCTTTAGGCTAAAAATTATTTTCCATAATATAGTATATAAAAAAATGTTCTGAAAAGGATGCTGAACTGCTGTGCACAACGAATAATAATTTTACTCAAAATCATTATTTAAAGGTTGCCTTTCCAACTCATAGAAGCCAATTCTATTGAGGCAATTTAATTTTTTTTTATAAAAATTACACAGATAAGATAAAATTTATTATTAAATGGACATCGAAGACATCATTAATTTGTACAGGTATTTTTATTTTGATGAGGGTCATTCAATTCTCCTTAAACAACTACCTCCTTTGCTAATAGATTTATTAGATAAAGCAAGCTAAATAAATACAATATTAAAAGAGTATTAAATATATGGTTGAAATTACCACTTGGCACTAGTTGAAATTTCATTTAATCTACTTATAAGGTTCATTTAATAATTTGTGTCTTTTATAAGTCGGAAACGTGAACCTCCAATGCCATTATTTTTAATTTTATGCAGTTCTTTTTTGAAGTTCCAAAATAAGTTGTATTTATAGATTACATTAACCATAAAAAATTTTTGGGGGAACTTTAAAGGAAAAAAAAAGCCCCCGGTTGAAAATAAATACTGATCAGTTAAAACGCCCCTTTAACTAACTCAGCCATTGTTTTTTTTTTGTTTTTAATCTACACGTGATTTTAAATCAATTTTGTCATTTTCTCTATAATTAGATATGAAAATCAGTATTTCTTTATATATCATTTTGTATGTGGGGGTTAATTAAAAAAATGGTGTTTGAACATGTCTATAAATAATGTCAAAAATAATGCACAAATCATTTATATTTGTATAAATTGTATCACTTTAAAAATTTTCTAATACCAATAAAAGTTGAACTATATAATAACGATTTTCGGTTCTATCCCTTTTTATCTCAAATTCTCTCTTTTTTCATTCTTTTAAAACTAAAGTTTTTTTTCCTTCGTTTGAATTTATTTTCTATATCAAAGGTATTGCTGCAATGTTTTTTTATATATCCTTTTTTTTTTTTTTAGAAAAAAAATGTACTAAAAAGACTTTATTATACAAAAAAAAAAGTTAAGCATATAATATAATTAGACTACATTTTAAATAATGCGTACTCCATCACGAAAAGCGACAATTATTTTTGTTGGCATCTTACTTTTATTTTTATTATCTTTTGTTTCCGCAGAACTAGATAAAAGAGGTAAACTAATGACATTACTTTTCATATTCATTATTAAGAAACAATGTGTGATTTTAAATGCATTAACTCGACATTAATAATAGATCCACAAGAAGAACCACCAAAAGAGCCAGCTGATGGTGGTAATGGCAAACAACCAGCTGATGGTGGCAATGCCAAACAACCAGCTGATGGTGGTAATGGCAAACAACCAGCTGATGGTGGTAATGCAAAACAACCAGCTGATGATGGTAATGCAAAACAACCAGCAGCAGGTGGTAAACAACCAGCAACGAAACAACCTACAGCAGGAAGTAATCCTGTAAATGGAACGGATGTACCACCACCATATGATCCTTTAATGCCAACAGTACAAGTTCTAATTACTGAACCAAAAGTAGCAAAAGATATATTATATAAAATAGGAGCAAATATTACGTTTGAGTGGAAATATAGTTCAAGTTTCTATATTAAACCAAAATACATTATGGTTAAAGCGCAACCAAGTATAAACCTAAAATCTTTTTTTACAATAGCAAATATTACCGTTAATGAAACGCAACACGTGGTTTGGAATACTGCTGCTGAAGGTACTTTACCTATGTCTAAATATAAATTATTGATTAGTGATGAAGGAGGCATGGATGCTATTCCTAAAGCTGGTGCTCTTCAACCCTTTTCAAATTTAATTTTTGGTTTATATCAATCACAAGATTATGGTAAGTAAAAGATAAGTGATTTTCATCGTGAAATCAAAGAAATATGCTAATTTTTTTTCGAAATTGTGTAGAACCATTTTCTTGTCCAAGTTGTAGCAATGTTGCTACTTCAAACCAAATAATTCCATTATTTAATACTATTGGTTTAACATTAATTACAATAATGTCATTAAGTTTTATACTGATTTAAATTATTAGTTGATGAAAAGGTAATATACATGGACTATTTTAAACTGACATTTTAAAACAAAGAATTGTTAAGTTGACAATGAACAATAGGCAAATATATTCTCTGTTATATTTGAGGAAAATGTATTAGATAAAAAAAAATTTTTTTTTAATAATCAATAATTGTGCTCTAATTTTAGTTTAGAAATTTAGGGATAATTTTACCCATTATTTTATATTTTATAATTTTTACTTTTTTTTTTAATTTGATCTTATTATTCAATAACATCTTATTTATTAGGCTAGCCATAGAATTCATAAACGATATAAAGCGTTCATTTCAGAAGCTTTTTCAAAAACGCCAGCCAATTGGAGATTGCATTCTTCTTGAAATAATAAATTCAAACGTTCTTACTATATAATTTTTATCATAACAAAAAGGATTATATAAAAAATTTTCTTTTCACTATAATAATAATATTAAAATAATAATTTTTTATCGTTGGATATTTTTTCCTTTAATAACTAATTCAATTTCTTCTTGTGAAAGAGTTTCATAATCCATCAATGCTTTTGCTAATCTATGTAACTCTTCTTTATGGGTTTTTAATAAATTACTTGCACGCATTTGAGCATTCTAAACAATATATATATATATGAGTATCAATATATAGAAATATTCTAAAAACACTATAATAACTCACCTCTGTAAGTGTTTTAATTTCAGTTTCTATGACTAATTTAGTTTGTGTACTTAATTGCTCCATCTCTTCTTCTGGATGTGCTACTGGTCCAACCTATAAAATTTTAATTTAATTTGAATATTAATATACCTAATTGCATACAAAAAATGTGTATTGATTTATTTACCTTATCACTCATTCCAAATAATGTAACCATACGTTTAGCTACATTTGTTGCTGTAGTGATATCATTGTGAGCACCTGTTGTCACATTTTCTTTACCAAATATCATTTCTTCTGCAACTCTACCACCCATAGCAACATCTATCATTGCAAGATATTCTTTCTTGGTATAACTATCTTTATCCATCTCAGGTAATTGAACAGTCTAAATTAAAAATAAAATAAAAATACATCCAATAATTTTTTTTTTAAAATAGATTGTAAATTATTTCTTACTTACCATTCCCAAGCTATTACCTCGTGGCATAATTGTAGCTTTATGTAATGGTAAGGCTCCCGGTGTATATAATGCTACAAGTGCATGACCACCTTCATGATATGCAGTTAATCGTTTACTATCATCTGTAATTACGGCAGACCTGCGTTCGGCGCCCATGATTATTTTATCTTTGGCATGTTCCATATGACTCATTGCTACTTCAAGTGAACCATCCCTCGAAGCTTGTATTGCCGCTTGATTAACTAAATTGGCTAAATCAGCACCCGAGAATCCTGGTGTACCACGTGCAATTACACTAATTTTCACATCTTATGGATATATTAAATAAGTTAATTCGTTTTTTTAATCTTGTAATTCAAAGAAATGACTATACTTACCACGTGACAATTGGACATTTTTTAAATGATGTGACAAAATTTGCATCCTACCACGAACATCTGGGAGGGGAACTTCAACATGTCTATCAAATCGACCGGGACGAACTAATGCCTTATCTAAAAGTTCCGGAAAATTCGTTGCCGCAATGAAAATAACTCCTTCAGTTTGTGAAAACCTACAATTATCATTCAACAAATAAATAAAGTAAATACTTTTTTTAATAAAAAAAGCGTAGAATAATGATCAAAACCTACAAACCCATCCAAATCGACCAATAATTGGTTGAGTGTCTGTTTCATATATGTTTGATCTTTGGGATTACGCTTTGAGCCAATCGCATCTAACTCATCAATAAAAACTATACTAGGCGCTTTGCGTCTTGCAGCAGCTATATAACAATTCGTTATTAACAAAATAAATAAATTCGTAAATTAATACAAAAGTAAGTTATAAATAAAATTATTTACCAAAAAGTTCACGAACTCTCCTGGCTCCAACTCCAACGTACATTTCATCAAATTCAGAGCCTGACATGAAAAAGAATGGTACACCTGCCTCACCGGCAACGGCACGCGCCAGCAATGTTTTTCCAGTACCTGGAGGACCAGTTAATAATACTCCTTTAGGTAGCCTACCTCCTAAACCAGTGAACTTTGATGGATCTCTCAAGAATTCAACTATTTCTTCTAATTCCTCCTTGGCTTCATCAACACCATGAACATCAGAAAATTTAACCACCTGTTGAGATGATGGTTCATATTCTGACTGTGATCCGCCCGTTTTTAAGAGACCGGAATTTTCCATAGCGATACTAAGGAAGGTAAGTATACAGAAAGCATACGTAAATGTAATTCCTACCCAACGTAACGCGCGCCAAAACATGTATCCACGCGCTAAACGATCAAAAAAAAATAAAAAATATATAGTTGGAATGGTATATATCTATATATTTTTTACTTATAATTATTTAAAAAAATAAAATCATAAATATAAATAATTTCTATAATACCTTCTTCAACTACAACATATATCGGGTTTTCTTTATTTCCAGCATTTGCTGCTATTGTTTCTGAACTACTTTCTACTGTAGCTTTCTTTCCCTGACTTTTCATAATGCTTTGTACTAAATCTGTTGTTAAAATTGTTTTACCTGTTTTAGTAAACAACTATTAATCAATATTTGAAATTTTTAAAAGAAAATTCGTTTTTTTTATGTGTATACCTCCTTCTGTTCTAGTTTGTTCTAATTTTTGCATAATTTTCGGCAAAATTTTATCTGTTTGACCAGCTTTAACTAAGGCGGCAACATAAGCTTGAAAACATTCATCATCTTGAGCAAAATTTCCACGCTCAAACCGAGCAATGACAATATTATGGTTATTTGATTTTATTAATTCCTAAATGATACAACAAAGAAATATAAATAAAAATTTAAAATAAAAATTACTAACATAATAAATTAGATAATCGCCTACTTTATAAAATTCTGCTTGCTTTGATGCATCATTAGGAGATGCATTGGCTTCAGCCTCTAATAACTGCAATCTTCGCTGATTTACATATCTTACAGCAGAATTCGATCCAAAATACCTACGACTATTTCCCAAATATTGGATAGCAGAACCTAATGAATAAATTATTTCAATTATTTTTTCATTAAAAATAAAAAGTTTACACATTGTGACAATGCTATATGTCTACCTTTTCTAAGGAATGATTGAGAAGTTGATATTCCAAAATTTTCTCCTCTTAATAGTCTAAGAGTAGACAATGGTGATAATCCCGTCAATCTCCCTATTAAAGATTGACAACAAAAAAAATTTCAAAACAAATATCAAAAAGAAATTACAATTAGCAATAATAAAAGGTTGCAAACCCGAAAATTGTGACAATAAATTTTCTACTTCAATAGGTTGAAATGAAGGATCCGTTTGTAAAATCGAAATATCATCTGCTAGCGCTGACGTAGTTATTGATGGAATATCCTTATTATGTCGTAAGCATTCCGGAAGATCGCTTACCTAAATTAAGTTTTTTCAATAATATGAAATAAACTTGTAAATAAGATAAAACTTTAAATTACCTGTAATGTTGAACGGGTAAGGATTGATGGAGAATCGGTAACTTTGTTCTTTGACGAAACAGAGACTGAAGAGGGAGTAACTTTTACTGATTGTAGGATCAAGGAAGTCTCAAAGAATAGCGCAGAAAGCTTCGAATATTTTATAGAATATTAGAAATTGAAACAACAAATCCATCGCGGTTAAATAATATTATATACCTGCTGTGTCAAGGAAACTGTACCCTGAGCTTGCATTAGACAATGACTTTATTAGTCAAAAATAACCGTGAACGGTCAGAAAATAAAACAAAAAAAAATAATAGGATATTAACTAAGAGGACCGATTGAGGGCTTACTAAATCACAAAAATCTATCATCTTATGATTGGAAGGAATTGATTGGAAGGAATCGATTGAATTGATTAAAGTTGTTTAAAACTGGATTTGATGATCTTCCAAACAATGGCGTAATATATTTAGTTTTTATTGATCCGTTATATATATTTAATTATTTTTATCTGCTAATTATTTTAACAGTAAATAAATTATTAATTTAAGTTTATCTAATTTAAAATGTTATAGATAGGATTCTATAAATTAAAATATAAATTAACAAATTGAATATTGTGATCTATTAATTATAATAAAGTTTATATTTTAAGTTTATATTTTAATATATTCAATTTATAAATTAATATTTTTTATTTAGTATAAGGTTTATTCACATAATAAAAAAAAAAAAAAATCTTATAATATCTTAACAAATATGAGTGGAAGAAAATTTTTATAAGCTAAATATGATTTTATTAATAAATAAGTCTAGATTTAACAATTTAAAATTTTTTTTGGAGATTTCTTTCTTTTTATTACAAAGTATTTATATTTTTTATATCTTTTAATTTTAATTTCTGATTTATTAATAATAAATTTTTTCTATATTATATTTAATTCATATTAAATATATTAAATTAATGTAATAAATATTAAAAATAGTATATATAATAATAAATTTGCTATTTTTATATTATATATTTTATAATAACTATAATAATCTTATATTATAACTAAAAAAATAAAATAATATTAATATAATATTTCAAATAATAATACTACTTATTAAATAAATTATTACAGTATAAGAATATTTAAAGTTACTTATTTTTTAGTATTAATAATAAAAATTATAGCTTATTTAATTTATTAAATACTAAATTAAAATATAAAAATAAAAACAAAAAAAAACTAAAGAAAAAATCAAAAAAATCTAAATTATGAAAAGAAAATCTAATTATAATTTAAGTAAAAAAGAATAAAAGATATAAAAAAATTTAAGTTTATTAAAATAAAAATATATAATTAAACAAATCTATTTGATCTTATATTTTAATAAACTATTAATTATAAGTAAAAATAATATTGTAATTATTAATCTAGATTGAAATATCTTAAGTTACAACTAATTGTAGACTTTATATTATAATTCTTATATTAAATTTCAGTAACTAGTTGCAATCTAATAGATATTATAAATACATAAATACATATAATAAATATGATTCAGATAATTGACTAATCTGATAAATCTGATATATTTGATATTTCTACATATTTAATATGATTAAATATAATATATGATTTTTATCGTTCTACATATTTTATTTATATATATATACTTTAAAATCATGTAAATATTAGGAATTCTTAAATTAAATTAATTATAAATAGAAATATAATTATTATTATTTTATATAATATAAATAAATTTATTCTTTTTTTATTTTATACTAATAAATAATTTCAATTAATTATACAGTTAAACCTTTATATAATAAATTTCTATATTTTGAATTTTTTGTTATTGTAAATTTCATGGTAGTTCTGAATTTTATTAAATAAAATAATTGAATATAACAAATTTTTATAATAAAACTTATTATTATGTACAATGAATTAAAAATCTTATATTAAGTATAATAAATAAAACTTTTGTTAACAAAGTTTTTTATATAACAAATTTTTATATTAAATTTAAGAAATATGGCAAATTTTTTCTTGTATTACTATTAAAAAAAATATTAATTTATAACTTTTAATAAAATATAAATTAATAAATTAAATATTTATAAGTATATAATACAATATGTAAAAATATTAAATCAAATTTTTAGCTGTGATTTTACCTATATAGTAAAGCAAATTATCATTATTTAATAAATTTCTATAGGGATTAATTAGTATAGAACCTCAAATTAATTAATATCAAACCTAAAATTAACCAGTGTTAAATTAATAGTGATTAATTTGTTGATTTAATTTATTTAATGTCTATAATTTAAATTGAAATTGCTGAAAATTTTAATTGTAAAATAGTAAAATTGCAAAATTTTCAATTGCAAAAACTATGTATAATAAGACCTTTACAGTAAGTATGTATTGATATTATAATAATTGCATATATCAATAAACCTTTATGTTTTATTTATAATTGATAAAAAAACCTTCTTATACTAATATTATATATAGAAGTATTTTTAGTAAAATCAGATTGTGAATTATATGATTTACTATATCTTATAATTTGATTTTACTGAAAACGTTCCCATATAATTTCATAATATACATATACTAATATTTTCTTTATTTCTTTATAATTAATATATAATAGGATGTAATAATATTTTAGAATATACTAGCATAAAAGCTTACATAAATTTTAATTTGTAATATAATTAATAATAGTAATGATAAAAATAATAATACTTGTTATTTGTGATTGTGTAATATTTATAATATATGATTATTACTTATCATTATTTGAGATATTTTGAATAAAAAAGAATGAGTTTATCAAAACAAATAAAAATTATATATAAAGTAGAATTTATAGGATAGTAGTCAGCATAGTGATAAAATATAAGTATTTTTTTGTGTAATTTTTATGAAATCCAAAGAGATTTTTATCTTTAATAAAACTTTCTTTTTTAAAATAATTACTTTTGAAATATTTTTCTTTAAAAGTAAATATTTATATAATGATTTCTTTAAATATTATATTTTTAGAATAATTCTTTTTAAGCAAATGTTCTAAAATAATTCTTTTGAAGAAAACATACTAATAAAAAATTTTCTTTAAAAATATTTCTAGAATATTTTCTTTAAAAAAATATATTTTCAAAAATATTAACTTTAAAGAAAAATATTTAAAGCATTAACTTCAAAATCTAATGTTTAGATGTATTTTTTCTTTAAAGTTTAATATTTTAGATGTGTTTTTCTTTGAAAGAATTATTACTAGATGTATTTTTAATACTATTAGATTTTTCTTAATAAAATATATAAGCTAATAAGTTAAGCTATACTATAAGTTAAGTTATAATATAAGTTAGTTTAATCAGTTTGTAAGCTTTTTTAAAGTAGTTTAAGCTAAACTTTATTAAATTAACTTTTAAAGTTTGTAAGATAGCTTAGTTTATACAGAATTTTATAATAGTAATATATTTAAAACTCAATAAAATATATATTGAGAATTGTTATATTTCTTGAAGTTTTATTTATAGAAGATAAACTAATACTTTTAAATTTTTTTAAAAAAAAGGTTATAATATTAATTATAAAATTTTATAAGAAAAATAAAAAAATAAAATTTATAAATAAAAGGAAGAATAAAGAAACAAAATATAGAAAATTTTAATAAGTTTAAGAGTATATATAAAAATTAATTATATGTACTTATTATAATAAATTTCTAAAAATAAAATTATTATTAAATTAATAATATAATATATAATATTTTTTAAATAAGTTAATTGTAATTTTTTTTTATATTTTAAAAAAAAAAATTATTCTAAGTTAATAAATTTGGAAAATCTATTAGTTAAATAAAATATAACCTCAATATTAAATAACTTATTAATTTATAAAAATAAAACTTTTTAGTAAACTAGATACTTAGTAAAGATTATTTTATATCTAATTGTTGAAGTCTAAAAGTTTTTAAGAATTATTAAAGATAAATTATAATATTATATAATATTTGTAATATGACTTATCTTCATTTTTATACATATAATTCTTTTATTAATTTAAAAATTTTTATATAAAATTTTTTTAATTTAACTATTCTTTTTTAAGGTAAGCAATTTCTACTTTATTAGTTTAGTTTTGGCTCAGTTTTATTTATTTGAATAAGAATATTAAATTCATTCTTAACATAATAATTCATTTTAATTATATTTTAAATAATGAAAAAATTAAAGAGTATTATCATTATCATATTATGTTTATTTTCAAAACCAATCATATAATGTTAGCAAATAACTCTAAAATGATTTTTGAAATAGCCTAAAATGACCTTAAATAATATTATTTTAATAAAAATTTCAAGTCAAAATAATTAAGATTATTTAAAAATAATAATAAGCTTATAACTTATTATTACTGACTAATCAATATAATGATTCTAATATTACTTACAATGGAGTAAACATCTATTTTGATGTAAAAATTATCATAAATCATATGAGGCTTTTTGCAATAGAAAGAGGAAAACTGCTCGGAAAAATCAATTTACTTTTTTTTATATGCTAAATGATTTTTGAGACAAAATTTGTTCAAATTTAGTATTATCTCATAATTTATTTTTCCAGTAGTCTATTGCAAAGATCATATATATAAAAGTAGATAAAAAATATGTTTTTTGCTAAATATAATTTAAATAAGTTTTAAAGATAAAGATTTTAAATTTAAAGATCATAATGAAATATACTTAAGTTTGCGCATATCATTATTTCCATTTGATTATTATATAAAAATCATATACTTTGAAATGAAATGCAACAATGCTTAAAAGGTGTAATATGATAAAAACAGAAATTTTAAAAAGAATAAAAAATATTTTTTAGAATACTAAATATTTATAAATATTTATATGAAGCATTATTATCAAACTTCTAGCTTTATTTTTGTATCGAGCTTACAAAGAAAATGAAATCAGCTTTTGGGAACATAGGCTTAATTGAACTGATATAGAAGGAAATTTCCCTAAAAAGATCTGAAAGTTTATTATTAACATTAACGTAATACCATAAACGTAAATTAAGTACCATCTCGTTTTTTAAAAAAAAAACTCCAAAGCAAAAAATATTTTTTTAAAGGCATTCATTTATTTGCAGAATTTGGAAGGGAATTAAAAAGGATTCTAAGTTATTAAAGTGTGAAAATAAAAAAATTTAAATAGAACCGTTTTGCAATAGCTTAGTTATTTCGAAATAGTAACGCTAACTTTTGATAATCTCATTTTTTGGATTGAATTAACGTTAGAAATTATTTTAAGAATATATTTTTATTATTAATTGTAAAGCAAAAGTATAACTATTAATTAAGAAAATCAAAATAAAATGCAATGTTTTAATAATACGCATTAAATCTATTGGAACTTCCTGTTGTCTGGCTAGATAATCCTGAACACCGCGTAAGCTTCATTCAGGAAAAAAAAACTTTAAGCGAAAAACTGGAAAAAAAAAATATAAAGTGAAATTATGAGAAAGGAAAATAATGAAGAAAGTGGAAAAAGAGAGAAAAATGGTTTAAAGTTTAGCATGTCTGTATACTTAAAACTTGCTGGTTGGTATAAGAAAATTTTTAAATTTTTTTTTTACGAATAAATATAAAATGTGAAGTTTATAATATTATAATCAACCAAGCCAAGTAAAAAAAACCGATGAATTCAATTTATCAAAATATGAGGATTTTCCGAAGTAAAACTTCCGGGTATAACTTTTTAACCGGCCTTAAGAAATAACCTAATACCAACAGTTGAACATTTGTGTACTGTATTACAAATGTAATGTAATTATGACGAATCAATGTGTTATTGATTGGCTATTTCCAGTTTATCCTTCCGCAGATTCTCCATATTACAATAATACATACACTTTACTATCAGTTGAAACGTCAATGATAGGACCATACGATAACTAGTATATACTTGGTACCAAGTTGCTTAGTTATGATGGCTAACGAACAACCACCACCCACCAATTCAAATTCGCCCGGGTTGCAGGGAGTGCCAGACATGGAAAAAGTAGTTAATCCAACCTCCTTGAACGATGTGCGACAGCCTTCACAACAAACGGATGCAAATGGTAGTCAAACTTATCAAGCATCTAGTAAAGATTGGGAATCAATAAAAGTTTCAAAAAGTGGAGCTAATATATCAAATTCAAGTGGAAATAACGTACTTAGTCTTGGTAATGAAACCTTGGTCACTGGTCATCATCAAAGAATTCTGATTTCTAATAAAAAAACTGATTTGAGTGTGCTGACTAGTTTTCAAAATGCTTCAAATTTTGGACAATATTCTCCAGCGAAAAGACCACCTGGTTTTAACAATATGAGTAATGGGACATCGGGAAATACGAATGGTGGAGAATACAACAACAGAGCTTCTTTTGGTCATAATTCAGAAAATTCTTCCATTCCAGTAGGATCAGGATATATTCGTAGTAATAGCATTTCAGTAATACCTCAAAGTGTACACAGTGGTGAAGAGGGCTTAGCGTACCAACAAACTCAACAGACTCAACAAAACCTATATACTTCTTACGGTAATTCATTTCTTGCAACATCACCTCCCCCGCGAGCTGGTAAAAATAATTCTGGTTTTGGAGGTATTCAATAAAATTATTCAATAGCGAGAAAAGTGGATCAACTTATTAACCTCATTTATTTTACTTATATAAACATTTATTTTTTTTATCGCATAGGAAATTTTGAAAATTCTTATTTTGAGTCCACTCTTATTAAAAATCCTCTATCCGCGTTAGCCGAAGATAATGATCATGATTGGGATAGAGTGATCCGGACTCCCGGACTCGAAGATTCGCCAAAGGTTTGTTAAAAGTGATAAATAAAAAATTATTTTATCATGGACAATTTTATGGATAGTTAATATCAACTTTTTAAGAAAAAAAAAAATATATATATAAATATATATAATTCACGGGAATATTTTAAGATATGAATAACGCTTAAATTTCGTTTATTTTTATCAAAGGAATCCATTGTTTATAAGCCTTTGCGATCTGTAACATTACCATCACAAAACGAACTCAATAACAATGTTTATCCATCTAATGTCGCGACTGCTGCGACTTCACCCTGGATACCATCATCTAGCTTTACACCTCAAAATTTAACTAATCTTTCGTCACATGCATTGAACAATAATGGTGGATATTTTCCACCTCAAATACAGCAAAATAATGATCAGTATACGGGTTACAATGGTGGGTTGTTTGGGTCTAATATCAGAAGATCATCCACTGCAAACAATAATCAAGGCAATGGCCTTATTCATGATGATAACAGTCATGCAAAATTTGAACATGGTTTGGGAGGACCTTTAGACTATTATGAACCAAATATATCTTCACCATCTTCCCCAACTGGTTTTTATCCTCAATCACAAATGCATTATTCTTTTAGGTCGTTTGGAAATGCTTTACAACAACAACAACATCATCAACAACAACAACAGTCACAATCACAACAGTCACAACAATCTCAACAATCTCAACATCAGCAACTTCAAATGCAAATACAGCAACAGTATCAGCAACAACTTATTCAACAACAACTTCAACTTCAACAGCATAAGCAGCAACAACTTAAACAAAAGCAAAAACCAACGCAAGCAGATCTTGCCTCAACATTTCGTCTACCGTCGTGGAGCACATCTGTAGCATCAGAGAACTCTCAACGTCGACGTTTAGATGGAAATGTGGATATTGTATC
This sequence comes from Funneliformis geosporum, assembly GCA_946474995.1. Taxonomy (NCBI): domain Eukaryota; kingdom Fungi; phylum Glomeromycota; class Glomeromycetes; order Glomerales; family Glomeraceae; genus Funneliformis; species Funneliformis geosporum. The sequence continues at coordinate 3,784 of CAMKVN010001395.1, read as the reverse complement.
TGATGATGTTGTTACTGGAAGTATGGCATTGTATGATCCAAGTAATGATGATATTATACTTCCACAACGTGATACGGGGAAATATAAGGAGAATAAGGACTTTGGGTTAAAATTAGACATTCGTAGTCTTCAAACACCAAATTTATCTGCCCCTCCTGGATTAGAGGGTATTCGTAGCCCGACATCGCCAAGATCTGGAAGTATACTTACTTCCCCTACGCTTAATTCGGATCATATTGAACATTATTATAGCCCAACATTAGCTGGACTTACTTCTCCTACCTTAGCAAGCATTAACGCTTCAAATCAAAACATTTTGTTAGGTGGTGTTCGGGAAGATTTATCAGGAAATGTTACTAGTAATCATTCAATTGCTGATTTAACAAATTCATTGAACAATATGAGTATGGGCGGTTCGAATGGTAATGTAGTTTCTGATATGGGTAATGTGACATCACCAGATCTTTCAGCAGTTCAAGTACCTGGATCTGCGGTAGCACCTAAACAACAGGCCAAATTATCTTGGGCCGCTATTGCAAAAACTGCTCCTAAGCCACCTCCCGTAAATACTTCACCTGAGGTACTTGGTACGGCGGTTGGTGCTTATAGTGCTGCAATTTCATCATCTGCGGTATCACCGACTTCAACATATGCAACTAGGCCAATGTCTGCCCCAACTGGTGCGTGGGCTAGTAAGGCAAATATCGTTGGAACACCTACAGGTAATGGTATGAACAATCTTTTCGTTACATCGAGTGCAGGACTTTCAACTCCAACCGGTTTAGGACCTCTTTCTATTCCGACCGCACCAGGAATATCCAAGAAAGATATGTCATCATGGGTTTCGGCTAAGGGATATAATCCCAAATCTTTTAACTTTAAACCAAATCACGTAAGATCTTTATTTTTTTTATTATTTTTCTTGATGTATTAATATTTATCCTGAAATACTATAAAATTAGGCAAGATATTTTGTTATTAAGTCTTACACTGAAGATGATGTCCATAAATCTTTAAAGGTTTGAAATCAGTGATATTAATGTGTGTTGATATTATCGCAATAATTTTAATAAATTTTATTGTAACGTAACTAAAATTTGTTATTTCATAATAGTACGACATTTGGGCAAGTACTGAAATTGGAAATCGACGTTTAGATAAGGCCTTCCGCGAAAGTGCTGATAAAGGCCCAATCTATTTATTCTTTAGTGTAAATGCTAGGTAATTTTGATATTTTAATTGATTTTATAAGTATTATAATGATTTCATTTGTTTCGTAATGTATTTATATTCTTTTCAATGCGTAGTGGACATTTTTGTGGCATGGCACAAATGCTTACCCCTGTTGATTACACTACTAGTAGCAGCGTCTGGGCTCAAGATAAATGGAAGGGTGTCTTCAAAGTAAAATGGATTTTTGTAAAAGATATTCCCAATGGACAGCTAAGGCATATAAGAGTAGTGTATGTATTACTTTGATAATTATAATTTGTTTGTTTTAATAAATTTGATTCTCTGATTCCATATGATTATATTTTTTGTAGAAACAACGAGAACAAACCAGTGACAAATAGCCGTGACACTCAGGAATTATTTCCTGAACCTGGACGTGAGATGTTAAAGATATTTTTTGAGTACCGTAGCAAAACATCAATATTGGATGATTTTGAGTTTTATGACAAACGACAAGTTGAAATGAGAAAAGACGGGATTGCACCATTGGTTGGACCAACTAGTCCAGGTGTGGTAACCACAAATCCTTATGCTAATTTGTCATCACAAATAACTGGAAACAGTCCAAACACAACGAACATTAATTTAAACGGTGGAAGTGGGAATTGTAGCACTGGTAGTCAAAATGATGAATCTGAATAATTAATTGTTCAAGAATAATTTAAGATTTGGGAAGGACTATTGTTTTTGCAAACATTTTTATATATTTATTTTGAACACTATAATGGACGATTTATTAACTTGACTCTAACACGCTTGTGTATCCAAAAACAAACAAAACAAAAAAAGACTTTATCATAGCAAATCAAAAAAAAAAAAAAAAAAAAAAAAATCCTTTTCTATATATATTTATTTTTACAAAGAATTTTCTGCAACAGGATTCCTCTTTTAATTTGGGAGATAATTTATTGCGTGGGATTGTAGAGTTCTTATTTATATCGTAAGTAGCTGAAGTAAATTATACAAATCTATTTTTTATTCGAGAATATATATTGCTTTTAAAAAAAAATATACAATTTTATACTCGCTTTTACCGCGGGTCATGTGAATATTTTTTATGGGACTCTTTGTAATCAATCTTTCTTTATTGTAGTTGGAGGATGGTACAAATTGATTTCTCAACATTTTTTTTTCTTCATACACATCTTCATACATTTTATATATACATTACTTCTTATCTATAAGTATTTTTTTTTTATCATTATATAAATATATATTCTTTTGCTTTTGTTTATGAGAGCCGCAGGTTCGGTATATGCGAAAGCTATTTGTAATTATTTGTATGTTTCTTTTTAGTCTTTATATGGTTATGGGATTGTATTTTTTAATAATATAAATGAAAGAAATTTTTTGCATTGCTTTAAGTAAAATTTGAACTTTAATTTATGAAAAATAGAATATTTATTTTATTATTATTTTTTTTTTTTTTTTCAAAATAAATATATTAGAAAATTTATTATACATTTATTTCAAAAAATAATTTACGTGATAATTTGCTGGCATTAAGATCTGCATATAAAATTTATTAAATATAACTAAATTTTAATCTATTAATCCTAATTTAATAAATTTTTCAAGATAATGTATTAAATTTATAATATAGTGTGAATTTTATTTTAGGTAAACAATAAAACCTTTTTATATTTATCCCTCTTAGAATCATAATGAAAATTTGTATTTAAAGAGGATATATATTTATAGAAAGAAATTTTATATGATCTTTATTTCTTTAATGGTTTTCAAAAAGAATTTTCTTACTATTTAAAGTTAATTTTAGAATTATTAAAAATTAGTTAACAAAAAAATTTAATAAAATCAAAAATATATATATATAAATTAATTAGTAACTTTTTGTATTAATTTAAGATCAATGTTTTAAATATTTTAGTAAATTGCAATTAGTTTGTAACTAGTAATAAATAAGTATTATTAAATTATAAATAATAGCATTATAAAAATCATATAAAAAATTTGCTAAAAAAATGGAATTCTGAGAATTTTAATAAAAAATACTTAAATTCCATTTTCTAGCAATTCTCCTATATTATAATAAATTATAATATTATCTTTTATTATCTTTAGCTATAATAATAATTATTTATAACTAATTGTAACTAATTTACAACTTATAAAAATAATAATTATAATTATGTGTCAATACAAAAAGATTTGTATCTTAAACAAAAACCAATAAAAAATTTTTTAACATATAAATTTTTTTTTATTTAATTATATTAATACATATTAGGATGATATGATATAAATATTAAATTATATCACGTAATCCTTATCAGAATCATTATGGCCATCAAATTCTTCATCAGTTAAATATACTTTTCATCAGACTCAAAATAATTCTTAGTATTTTAAGTGATCTTTTCCAAAACCCAATGATAACTTGTAGATTAACTTTTTTTAAATACATCTAAAAGATATTTCTAATAAATAAAAGGTTTAGATATAGTCCTAAACATTGTCAACGTCTGAAATCAACCTTACTGCGCTGATCATTGATGACCTATGGAATGACGACGTAATAAGTACTGTGCCA
>CAMKVN010001394.1:0-18818 GCA_946474995.1 Funneliformis geosporum | reverse complement strand
AGAATATTATAAAATTACTTATAAAGAAAAACTTTTATTATTATAATTTTTATAATTTATTAAGAAATTTTATGATTATAATTAATGATAAAGTGATTCAATTAGTATGTAAACATATAAATTTTTAAAGAATTTTTAAAAAAATTATTATAATAAATTTTTTGAAACTTAATTTTAAAATTAAATTATTTTAATAACCTTTTAAAAACTTAAAATATTTGTTAATAAAAATTGATAAACAATATTCTTCTTAATAAAATTTATTTATTATAATTTTTTAAAACAAAGTATCTATAATAAATAAGCATTCTTAAAAATAAGCATTCTTTAAAATTAATTTATTTTAGTATAATAAAATAAATGATAAAAAAATATTATTTGAAAATATAAAGATATTTTATATAATTTTTTGATCAAATCATTTAAGTTATTTAAAAATAATATATATTAAAAGAATTTAAATTAATATAATCTAACACTTCTATAAATTTTTAAATTATTTATATATATTATTAATCTTTATTTTATTAAATTATATACTATAATAGAAGAGAATTAGGCTTTATAAGAATAATATTATTTATTCATTTTGAATTAATTTCTAGATAATAAATTTTTTATATTATAAATTTATTGTAAATTTTAAAAATTATTTTATTTTTTATTTATTATTATTGGTTTTCTATTTATAAAAAAATTTTACTTTATCACAAAAAGTTTTAAATTATATTTGATCATTATTTTGAATATTAAAAAAAAAAATTTAAGATTAAGTTATATTTGGTTATTATTTTAGATATCAAAATTTTTCCTTATAATTTTAAAATTTCATTCATATTATCAACCTTTTAATTACTAATTTTTAATAATTATTTAGCTTTCAATTTATATATTTATAGATATTATAAATATATAAAAAAAATAACATATTTAATAAGTAATATATGTAAAAATTATATATATTCTGAAATCTAGTTTTTAAGTTAGAGATTATAAGAAAAAAACAAACTATTTGGTAAATTAATAGATAATTCAAGTAGTTGTTTATATAAAAGACAATTTATAATTTATAAATATATATATATAAAAGTATATATAAAAGTATATGTTTTTTAAAAGGACTTTAAATTTGTATATTATAATTAGGGTTGGTTATATAATACCAGAAGTTTTAACTTGACAATCACGTGACATTGTTTCAAATTTTCTAAACCAATCAACCTGAATCATATGATTCAAAATTAGCCAATAAAATTTAAGATTTTAAAACTTTAATTTTGTATATACGCCTTTTTAACGCATTGAAACAATAAGCTAAAACAGAAGAAAGTTGTAAATTCTACCAATAGAAAGTAATTGTCACAACTATAAAGATCATATCAAATTCTTTATTATTCTGTATTATTTAATTATTTCATAATTCTTTCAATATTGGTAAGCGATGATGAGATTTATATTTGCTAACAATCTACTCAGCGATTTTAACCTCTAATCATTTATTGTATGTATCCATATACCTCTATGACTTGTGTGCAAATTCATGGATGATTGTTACAGGAACATTAATGAAAACTTCTAGAATTTGCATCAATAAGTCATTAAAATTATAACTGCATAGGTGTTTTATTTCCTATTTTGTAAAACCCTAGTATTATTTTATAAAGTTGCATTCACAATAGAATTTTAAGTAGCGTTCAAGAATATGTTCTACTTTAATTATTATCTTTTTCAACATTGATTGTTATCACAAAAATCATATTGCAATGACATTATTCTTTGCATATAATAGTCTAATCTTTCTGAATCAATATTATCTTATTTTTCAGAATATTGCTTATACATCAAATGAATACTATTTTCTGGTTAAAGGTTACGCTCTATAAACTCAAATTTATTTTTGTCATAATTAGTGTATCAGCTGTCATTGTATTATGCTTCGTAGATTAGTCAAAATAAAATACACTAACATAATTAGAATGCAATATCTTAAATATCAGAATAGTTTGATATACGAGCTGATTTTTATAAAGAAAGTTTTATTTATTTTATGTTTATTTTTTTATGATTTTCTAACCATGCTTTGATCTAAGTTTATGAATTTTTACCTACCTAATCCAGTATATACTCTGATTTCCAATATCTGTCTATTTGTACTGAACGAAAGATGAAAACCTCTTTACTTTTAATGTGCAGATTTTTTTGCATTTGTTCATCAGATAAACATAGCAACTCATGACATGAACAAAAAAAAGGCAGAAACTATGATATAGCATCCTTGATGTTTTGAGCATAGGATATCTTTATTCTCTCTCATCCAAATTTTCTGCTATCTATCATTTACGTAAAAATGACATTCATCATGTGTTACCTAAACTAATTCTTTTTCTTCTAACTTAAGCTGGAATTTTAAAACTATATTCATCATATCTCCATCAAAATCTTTTATTAGCTTTAATATTCAAACATTCTTTTTAACTATTCCTTTCTGTATTTCACTACATCTGATCGCTCATGTCTATCATAATAAACCCCTTTTTTTCTCTCAACATATTTATATTTTCATAAATATATATAGTTTCAGCATGTTTTCTCAAAAATTGTGTGTTTTTTGATATGGCTCATCAATTTAGAAAATACCGTTCCTTTAATATACACTTTCAGGTTTCCAGGAATATGTAATTCTAGCTTTTATTGTCATAATCATGCTTGACATTTTTCCTTAAAGTTCTTATCATTTAGCAAACTTTTTAGTTTCATATGTTTTCCTTGATGATGAACAAGAAGCTCTCCCATTTTATAAAATGATTTTCACATTTTCAGATACATTTTGTAATATAATCACCTTTGTCTTATACAGTTTGTGCAATTTTATTACTGGCATTCATTTTACCCCAACCATCTAATAATAACTCTATATATCTGTATATACTTAGATAATATAAATAGTTATAGGTAAAAACATTTTTATTCATTTTTACAGATTTTGTTACTGTGCATCGTTGACTTATTTCATCTAGACAAATCTATAGATTTCTTGTGATCTCTTCAGAAGTTAAAGAAGAATTTGGTATAGTTTCAAAAGATAGAGATAGAGATAGAGATAAAGGTTATGACTTTAATGATTATAATAAGAAAATACTGATTGATTTTTCAGTACTATTAGTTATAAGATTAACATATTAAAGATCATCAAAATCAAATTATTATTTGACTTAGTTAACAAATATGACAAAATGTATATTTGACTGATCTACCATATTTATCATATTTATCATATTTGTCAGATTTGTCATATTTGTTATAATTATTAATTATATATTATTTATTTTATTTTATACAAATAGTATGTATTTATCCTTGAGTTGAAGAATAACTTGAGATAGAGATATGTAAATAAACTAAAAATTAATTAATTATCTTTAAATAATAAATATCAATAAAGATGATCTGACCTTTCAATTAATTAAATTTGTATATATTTCTTTTATAGTTTAGACATAATTAAACATCCTGTTAGCAAATATAAATTGTTAACTTAATGACGTATAGATTAAGCTTAATAGTATTTCTAAATAATTATCACTTATTTTCTTTGCATTACGTTCTAACTCTTTCTATTTTTTTTTATTCTTCCAGAAAATGGTTCTTGAAATTCTATTATATGCTGCTCTGATATTACCTATAGCTTTTCTATGCCAACAAAGAACTTCAGTAATAAGCTTCTTTCCCACTTTCTTAAACTCATTCAAATATTCATCATCTATCTGATTTTCACTTTCTATTTATTCATCAATATTCTTATTATTCATCTATTTTTCATTTTTAATAGCCTCTATTCAGTTTTTGCTTGATCTTTAGATATGTAACAACTTTTTTTCTTGGTATTTTCTAACCTGCAGTTATTTTTTTGTTTTACGTAATATTTAAAAAAGTGATTATTAGTTTATTTAAATAAAACATTTTTATTTACATGTGAAAATCTAAAAAATTTTCTCATAATCACTCATTCTCGTGAAAAATTGATTATGATAATTTGGGTCAGCATCAAATTATCATAATTTCAGCTCAAATTATGATGATTTTTGATCAATAAAATTATATTCACATGACAAATTTCATTTCAAATTTGAACAAACAATATAAAAAAATACCAAAGTTTAAAATACATATAATTTTTTATATAGCCATTTTTTGAAAATCAGATCAATAATTTTAATAGACTTCATCTTGAAGAATAAGATTATCAGTTTATTTTTTTAAAAATTATATTATTTTTTAATGTTAAAAATTTTTCAAGTATTACAATTTTATTGTCTAGTTAAAATTTCTGACATCATAGTTCTAATAAATCCTAATTAGTCTTAAAGAATTTAAAAACATTTTCAGTAAAATCAAATCATGAAATATAGTAAATTATATGATTTATAATATGATTTTATTAGAAATGCTCACATTTAAAGATATTTTAATTTATATATTATTAATTAAATTTTTTATCTTTTTAATAATTATTATATATAAAATATATTATTAATTAAATTTTTTATAATTATTATATATAAATTAATTTATTAATTTAAAATAAAAAAATTCTTTAAAAATTAGAAATATACTTAATTTAAGATTTGATCCTAGAATTTACATTCTAAATCTAATATTTTAAATTTTACAAAGAAATTTAAACTTATTTTAATAAGCAACTTTAATTAAAAACCCAATTATAATTAAAAAAAATTTAATCTTTAAGACTAATAATTTTTTAAATTAGTTAAGATTAATTAGAACTTTTATTATAATAGTATTATTTATTAAAAAGAATAATATAAGCAAAAATATAAGTAGAAACCCTTTAGAATAATTGATTATAGATTTATATATATATTTTTTGTTCATATATCTATAAGAATCTATGATATAATAATCTGCATAGATAATTTATAAAATTAATTAAATCAATTAATAAAGAGATAAAGTAATAGATTATTAACCTATGATAACATGCATAACCTTCTAAACTAAAAATTCCAAAAGAAAACTTCAAGAAAAAAAACTAATCAAAGGCTAAGTATTAATAATTAAAGAACAATATAATGATATTTTTTTATATTTCTTTAATTATAAATATATTATAATTATAGAACTATTGCATAATAATTAGATAGTTATTACTTAATCATTATAACAGAATTATATAAAGAAATGAAAGAATTATTATATGTTTTTATATAAAAGATAGCAATTTAATATAAAATTTTTATTATAAATAACTAAGTTTTTTATTATATATTGATAGAAATTTAGGAAATTAATTTTATAAGGTAATAAAATACTTTGCTAAACTGTCTTATATAAAACAACTTTTTTTGTATTAACCTTACTTTGTGTCAACTATATTTAGTATTAATAACTATGTTTAGTATCACCAACTTGCTTTATTTCAACTGTGTTTTGTGTTAATAATAACTTGCTTAGTATCAACAAATTGTTATGTTATTAACTATATTTAGAGTTATCAATATGCTTAGTATCAATATTGTAAACATTTTAGTTACGTAATATCAATATAATTACAAATTAATATTATAACATTATTTAAGTATTTTCTAATGTTAAAGGAATTACAAGTTATATATAGTAGATTAGAAGTTTTTATACTTACTAGTTCAAAAACTTAATTATAAAAGTATATCAACATCAATTGAAGTTCAATATAATTAAATAACTTTCAAATTATTGTAAGGATTAAGCTAAATCTTATTACTACTTAATTGATTATATGTTTTTAGTCTTTCTAATTAATAGTAGGTAGGTAATAGTATATTAATATCATGAGACAAATACCTATCCTTTAGACTGTATAGCAGACAATTTTGTTATAAAATTTAATTTTTTTTATAATCATTTTGTAAGAATGATTTTTTTATTATTTTTAAAAAATGATGTATAATCATAAAAATTAGCTATTATATTATTATTTTTTTTATAAAACCTTTTAATTTTAATAATATAAATAATTTTTTAGTATTTTTATCAATAAAAATTTTTAATTTTAATTTTTGAAATATATTTTGTTATATATATATATAATTCAAACTATTTTATCAAAGTATATATAATTATTATATAGATTTTCATTTATAAGTATTAGAATTACTTTTAATATGATATTTTATCATTTTTTTTTTAGATAATTATAGTAAAAAAAAGTAAATTTATATTATATTATCTTTATTTAAGTTTAAATTTTATATTACTTATTTATTTTATTATATAAACTTTTTGACATTTAAAAATACTGTAACTATTTATTTAATTTATTTTCAATTTAGAAAAGTATTTAATGTAAAGTAGAATTATGTAATTTATAATTTTTGGATTTTTTAGTAATGTTAAAAAATTTATTATCTTTTTAGATTATATAGATTTATAGACAAATTTGCTTGCTTATTTTAAATGATAAAAATGTTGTAATTTATTTTTTTAATTATATAATAAAAATTTTTTATTAGAAAATTTTATAACAACCTTATTAAAATTTAATTAATTATATTAATCATAATATAATATTATATAAAGAAAACCTTTTATTATTATAATTTTAAGATAAGAAACTTTATGACTTTTATTAATAATAAATTGATTCAATTGATATGCAAACATATAAATGTTTCAAAAAATTATTATAAAAAATTTTTAATACTTAATTTAAACTATGTTTTTTATATAATAATGATATTACTAAAATAATTATTTAATATTTATAAAGAAAGAAATTAATACTTTTTTTTAAGTTTGCAGGCAAATTTGCCTGCTAGATAATCTAAGGATATATGTTATCACGTGACATCCTCTAATTTTGGAAATTAAATCGAAAATGAGTTAAGGCATATAAAAAGGGTACACTAGCTAAATTGTGTTTAGATGTTCTTTAATTTCATTAAAAATACAAGGGAGAATTTTGGCTTTCGATTTTGAATTTGCCATTGCTAATTGTCATATATATAATGTAAAAAGGCATAAATTTTAGTCTAAAAATAATATTAATTTGAGAAAGAAATGCTTTGTGAAGCCCCATGGATCCGCGTGTATTTTGAAAATTACATACTTTGGAGAATACAAAATTTTCTAGGTTCGATCGAACTGTAATAGACATAATAATTAAAAAAAACCTCAAATATTTGCAATTTTCAGAATTAAGTGATTGGCATCTATTGCAGGCAAATTTAAAAGGATAATACAGGCTCAAAATTACTCAAGATCCAAATAAATGCGGCTAAATAGAGATAGCCTTTAATAAATTTTTTATTAAAATTCTTTTTAAATGTACAAAATTTTTTTAATTATTAAAAAATTTTATTTGATAGAGACAAAAAAAAGAAATGAATCATCGGATATTAAATCACGCGAGATAAAAAAAAAATCCGATTTAAAATCTGTCAAAGCTGACGTATCACATGTTCATGCATAATTATTTACTTTGATGCAGTGCACTAGAGATTTAATTAAACTATTACGAAATTAGAAGATCTAATTATTACTTTTACGACATCCATCACATCCATCTGGGGAGATTATTTAAAAATGCCATAAACAAATCTGAAAATGGGATTTTGGAGATTCAGAGTTAGTAACCCAATTAAGATAAGAGCTTGTAGTTTTTATATTATACTTTTTTTTTCGTGATTATCTATATTTTCTACTTTACCATATTTAGCGAATAAATAATAAATGCTTTGGTTAACTATATATAAATCAGTGACTGGTATAAATAAACATTTGATCTATCAATTAATATTAACCCTTGATTATAAAAGAAGATATAAATATTTATTTATTTATCACAATGACAAATATAAGATTTTAGTGATCCAACAATTAACTTTATTCATAACCTTTTCATACAACTTTCAAATATCATTACACATTGACGATCCTTCGAACGCGAGTTCTACAAATAACAATTTAACTTCAAAAACTTATGATTTTGCGGCTCTTGCGAACGCTCTGATTCACAATTAATCTTTGCAACTACAACAAAAAAAAACAACGATTACAATAAGATGTTTCAAAGGAATGTAAAATTGAATCGAAATTTGATTAATATTATTGGTGCCAAAAACTTGTTTATTTGGGTTAAATAACATATTTCAACCCGTGAAAATAATCAAGAATCTAAAAATATATAAAAATATGTATATACTGTTATTGGTGAAAAGCCAAATCTTGGCATATAAATAAAGATTTCTTTATTGCGCCGTGTAATATTGTTTCACCAATTACCAAAGAAGTTTTTATTTTATTGATTGTTCTTTGTTAATAATCAGGTTATAATACACCCCAAAACTTATTAGATACTGTTTTAAAAAATCAGAGATTAGCTAATTTTTTTATGCAACATTACTGTGTCGTACAACGCGCTACGCATAACCTTATAATTTGACATGCTAACAATTAGAGGTAAGTTAGATTATTTTGGGTTAAAAGAAATCTACTTTATAATAATAATAAAAAAAGATTCCTTAAAGTCTGTGTGATTAAAGGTCTTTTATCACAATCCAAAAAAAAAAACTTTCAATGACAAATGGAAATCATCAGATTTAGGAAACATTAATCTCGTAAAATCCTACAAAATATGTACTTCTCTTACTCAAGTATTATGAATATCTACCTTGGATGCTATGACCGCACACATCTTTCAGGACCTGACTGTTTAAATAAGGTACACGTATTTCTTCCGAAAAATACCTTGCCTAGTTTGAGCAAAACGGGTCATTCACTTTGAAAGACATTGCACAAGATGATAAGCTGATTACTCCAAAGATCTCTTGGAAATGGTTAACTAATATATCATTTATAGCGTCATATCAATTATGATTTTTAGCCAATCGATAACTTATCAAATGTTTAAATATTTCCATGCAAAATAAAAAGAATTGGTTAGGGTAAATTTGTTCCAAGATATAAATATGCCCGAATTTTTCTTTTGTCTCATATTATTTGAATGAATAATTTCTTTAAAAAATATTGCTTTCCAAGTAATTTGGATCTTAAAGAATAAACTACATTATTTCTGACATTTTAGTAACGCTTTTATAATACATGAACTTTTTGAATTTTTTTTTTAAAAAAAAAGGACTCCATATAATCCGCCGCAGCAAATCCGAGTGATGATCCTAAAATTTATCATTGTTGTGACGTTACCTTTATGTTACTAGAATGAGAATAACGTTCATTGTACAAAATTGCAAAATTGTATAATATTTATCGATTCCAACGATACCAATATATTCTTCAGTAAGGAGATGAACGTTCGTTAAAATTTTCTTTATTCCGTTCTATATATATAGGAAACTTTCATCTAATCTTACCAGTCTTTTTATTATTTCATGAAAATGACTAAAGGATTCTTGTTGAAATTTCACTAGATTCAGAAATTAAAAAATCAATCAAAATAAGTTTACCAGACGGGATTGACAGGGAAAGACGGAATAGACAGAGTCAGATTTTTTGTTAGTCGGTCTTTCGATCCGGGTATATGATCGACAGAAACCTTCGGAAGTTTTTTACATTATCTCCTTTATCAATGAAATCAAATCTATTAGGAAGGCGCTAACAATCATTATGATACTATTGGATCGACAATGAAATATATAAATTTAGAAACTTCCTAAACGACCTTCATTTAAAATAAAATCGTTTTTTTATTGATGAACTTTATTTGTGTTGGGGAAATTAAAAAAAAAAATTTCGATTATCTTTATTTTGAAGATTGTTAACGTCCAGTCACAATAATTTGAATAATTTGCATGCGATCCTTGAAATCTTTACCTTTTGTAAGCGTACACAGCTAACTTTGTTTAGGAACCTCATCGCATCATTGCGCCAGAAAAATAAGAGAACTGTGTGAATTGTTTCTATGAACAATGATAAATAAAATAAACAAACACAGCCCCCGATTGTTCTTTACCATCACCTTCCATTTTTACAGTAGATCTGCATAATGTGAGAAATCATCTAAAAATAGTTTATTTATTATTTGGGTCATGGACTAGCAAAATGCCCCTCCGAGCCTTTTGTCAAAAATATTTTTTTTATGATTTTATATAAGCTGAATATGCTTAACTATATGATAATCTAATTTTTTTGAACATAAACGTATAATAAATTATCGAAATATTCATATAAAACTTTTCATTTTGCATTTTGTTCTCAAAAAAGCGATAATTTTCCGGAGGTATGGTTGGTAATCTGAAAAAAAAACATCCGGAAAACGTGCATATGCGTGTTAAATATTTGTAAAAAACATGATTCAAAAGTCATTTATCCTTAAAGGATCGATCGTCACTGATATTTATAGTTAAAATTATTTACTTTATTTACTAGAAAAATTTGTGATGTAACTTTAAATTAGAAGAAAATAAAAAAAAAATAAAAAAGTAATTACAAAAAGTTTTATTACAAATGATTATAATAATTAATAATATAAATAATAATAATAAAAAAATCTAGATGATTCAAATAATAAAATTTACTTTTTTTTTTAAAAAAAAAAAAAAAGGAATGAAATGAAATAGAAATTGTTAAATTGAATGTTTTTTGAGATTTTTTTTCTGGTTTGATTTTTTAAAAAGTGGGAACCGAGAGTTTAAAATTTAAGAATTTGGTAGGTCCGACTATTAATGCTGCAAATAACAGTAACATTAAGAAAAATAATGTTCCATAAGTCCATAAAATACGATTTCTTTCTTTTTGTTGTTGTGGTGTAAAAATTGGTGGCCTGATTTGTTTGCTTGGTTTCAACCAGAATAACATGGTAGAATGTATCTTATCAATTCGTGGTATTAAACAAAATGGTACCAACAAAAAGAGTAATACGTGTCCTAATATAAAATCTGTTGCAAAAAGTGACATTTCAACTATTTTACATATGTATTCCCGGAATGGTTGAGTTGCGATTGATGATCCAAGTCCTCTCCCGAGCCATTTTCCTGTCCACCATGCTAGATTTGTTTCATCATGCTTAAATTCTCGTGTCAAAAATAATGTGATCATCACTTTAAATACAAAATTTTGTATGGCCGCTAAACAAATCATACCCAATACTGCGTTCGCTAACTTCCCTTCCAAAATCCATAAAAGTTCGAAAGCTCCAATCAAGTTGATGATCGCCCAAGTATGTGCTATGACGGCGATCGAGGATCCAAATTTTTTAAACCTAAGTATAGGTTGTAAAAAGAAGGAAACGATAAAAAGTACGGCCAACATTACCGCATTCATCAACATGGGTCCAATCGCGATAGCACATACGACAATTACACCACTCGTCTTTTTCGCATTTGGTTCACGACTTTTTACAAACATGAAAGCTATAATACAAAGAGTTGCCGATAATAATTGAATGAGAACTTCTGACACAAAGATGACGCTAAGACTGGGACGTGGAACATCTGTAACTATATTCTCGGAAGCATGTCCCAATCGTTTTCGTTTATAACCAGTAATCCTCGTCCTTGAAAACCGACAATAACCAATCCAAGATTTGGCATGAGATTGTGAATTCCCACGCGACATCCATCTCAAGAATTCCCGATAATCAATTATAAATTCGGTTAAAGCAAATTGATGTGGATTGAATAAAAATGGTGAAACACAAAGTGCGATTACTGAAGCCCAAAGGTAGGTCAAATGTGGTAGCCACGAAGTAATGGAAACAAAAGTTAACATCAATAACAACTTCATTCCAACGTAAATTCCTGGTCCAGCGAAAGTTGAATATAGTTCATAAAATTTAAGACGCGTTGTAGCGAACCCACGACCTGTAGCGATATAACGAGCACCACCGAAACGAAGATTTGTTATAAGACTATCAGCATATATTTTGGTGGTGAAGACTTCAAAAAATGGTGACAATGACATGAAATGCCTGCAAAGACAAATAAAGCTACGTAGGAAATTTTTTTCTATCAATTCCTGGAAGAATAATGGTAAGAAAGTGACAAAGAGTACAATGACGATCGAAATGATCGAACGTTTAATCCAATCAGTTATAGGATCAAAATCATAACAGGGATCTTCTTGTTCTTCAAGACTTTTGTCACAAATTTCTTCCTTTATGCCAGCCTTCATCGCACCAACGAATACCATACAAAGGACGAAAAGTTGAATTGATAACATGATGAACGTATTGTTGATATGAAACCCAGGATGAGCGTAATAAAAGGTCAAGAATCTATCCAAATCGAGTTGCGTTCCAATATAATAATATTCCCTTGATAACATTTGCTCTCCCATACCAGTGCCAATCTTTGTCGTGAAATTAAGAATTGAACCAAAACCAAGATCACGTCCTTTACCACATTGAATATATTCTGAATGTTTTATACGACCACCACGAATAAATGCATTCATACCGGCGTAAATATCTTCATTAAGATGTAATCCTTTTTGTGCCTTGGATATACCACCACGCGTTGTCATGAAAATGCCATTCAAGAAATCCGGATGACCATAATGTAATCTGCCCCCTACTTTAGCAACGATACGTTGAGTTAATGTACCAAAAGTTTGTTCTTTCCTTGCCGCCACGTCTCCAAGGGCACCACAATTCTCGGAGAAGATATACTCACGAGCCCCAACGATAGCAATAGGACTTTCAGTTAATTGTTCAGCAGTTGATGAATAAGGTTTCCTTGGCATGTCATATTGTTCAAATTCTGAAAGAACATTCCTAATCTTGATACATTCCTCAAGATAATGGTCTTGATTCGCGTCAATTAATTGAAGATATTCACCACGATAAAAGATGATTGCATGATTTTGATTATCGGATTTACCATCTCCAAGAATTGGATTACCGGGAAGTTGAATTCGAAATTTAGGCTTACGTTTCCCATCTGGCAATAATTCACAGTGACCGTCAATTAAGACGGAAAAGACTGTGGGTTCATCTCCTTCTTGTTCTGGTGGCACTTCATCGATATAAGCAATTAGGAGGTCCGGATAAACATTTAATAAGAAATCCGCTTCTTCCTGTTCCTCCTTTGTAAATTCATTATACCTTTGCATGGAAACTATGAATTTAAATTTACGACGGGCCATTAATTCCATCTCATTTTCAAATTCCTCTGGATGATCAGCATATGAATTAAATATGTCAGGATTTTCGACACTGTATAAAAGTTTGATGGCTTCCGAATAATTCATGAATCCCGAAATGGTACGGTATAATGTTTGTGAACGAAGAGAAGCCCATATACGTGTACGTAAAGTATATTCAGGTGAAGAAGATTTGAATCCAACCATGTCAACTACTAGGTCATCAGCATTTTTCTCTTCACTCATGTTGTCCTCTTCATCTTCCTTTTCCGAATTATATCCTTCAGACATTTTGTTCTCCTCATCGGATAAGATCTTTGTATCTGTGATAAAGTTTTCCCATTCATCTGGATATAATTTTTTTAAATATTCTAATAAAGTATACCGAGTGTTTTGATCCTCTCCGCGAATAATTTCACGAAGTTTAAGGAGAATCGTTTCCGAAAAGTGAGGAGTTAGAACGGTAAATGTTGGCATGTTTTGAACAGGTAAAGGATTTGGAATGGAATTCGATAAACTTTGCGCAAAAAAAGTGATACGACGATCAGCTTCACTCATTGATGGATAACATTGCTTATCATTGCAATCCACAAAGAGGGTGGGAGGATTCGATATAACATCACCATTTGGCCCAAGAACCTATAAGATACGTTTAATAAGAATGTTAATTAAAAAAGTTTTTATAATCGTTTTAAAATTCAATAATAACCAACCTGTGTATAAGTTAATTTCCGAACGTTTTCGTATGAAAGTAGATTTTTATTATACATGGAATGAATAATGGCATTCCAAATTCGCGGCACAAGAACTATTGGTTGATATTGAACTTCCATATTGTTAGTAGCCAAGATTTTTGTGTAAATACGTTCCGGTATCATGGAAATAATGTTTTTCCAAGAGGAAAAAACCGAACTCCTAAGTGTGAGAGCATATGCCATTGAGAAAATTGTATTCCAAACCACATACCAAAGGTAAGTGTCCAAAAAGAAGAGCACAAGATCCAAAAAGCATACAAAAATGGTAATTAACAATGGCATGAGAGAACATAGTGAATTGCCAAAAAATCTATCATTACAATCAGGTATTCTCATTTTAAACATCGTTTCGACTGAATCTTTAAGATATAGAATCAAAAAAAAGTATGACTCTACGAATTTGGATGCAAAGATGCAACACCAAAGTCCGATTGATATTACACGATCTTTAATACTTAGAGAAGCGTAATTGGCAGTAAATGTGTTAAGTGCCTTATATTTTGAAGAACCTTTTGACGGTCCACCAAATAAACGAGCGCTTGGAGCTATAGAAAATACTATTGTGGTAAAACATGAAATAATGAGTTGAATGATTGCTATTATAAGGGACGTTGAACCTCTACGAGACATCATTACTATGTAATAAGTTGGTGCAGCGTTCATGATTAAAATAATAAATAAAAATGCGAATCGTCGAAGCAACATTTTTGTATTTTCTTTAGTTAATGGAATGAAAAAAAATTCGCAGATATTTGCAAATATCATAAAAAATGCCGAAATAGCGCCTCCAAAAGCAACAACAGACATATGTACCGCCGGCTCTTCCACGTCTTCGCTTGTATATATTAATGGTGCACTATAAGCTACGTAATACCAAAAGACTGAAACGTGAATAATCCATATCCGCGTGAAGTTAACTATTAAATGGAGCCATGTACGCTTTTCTTTGTATGTTTTGACAAAGACACGATCCCAATTCACTTGATCAAGGCTTAAATATCGTTGACTACGAGGTAAAGATATAATACTAGTCCCATTTTGTAAGACTATGCGATTTATCATTTCCGGATACCAAAAAAGTTCGTTGATATCATCATATCCTATTGTGTCAACGTGGTCTTTTTCTTTCTTAACGAATTTCCCTGATTGAACTTCATAACCTTGATCACGAATGTAACGATAAAGAGGTGTTATAACATTTTTAAGATATTCCCCTTCAGGTACGGGTTGCGTATTTTCCTTACATTCGGGACTATTATAATAATCATTTGCTAATTTAAAGATGAAGCATAAACATTCGCTCATAAAACGAACTTGTGCTGCTTCGCCCCATAACAAAAGCCATAAGGCCAATTGACGTGTCCTGTCATGTTGTGACATGGCACTCATTCGTCGATTCCATTCAAGTATATAATTTTCTGTTTCGGGAAGTCCGTCATCCACATCCATCTTTGCGGTAAAATACCATTTACGATAATTAGCATTTACTCCACCAATATAATCAGCATGTAGGCTTAATAAAGCTTGAGATGGTGTCATCCTTGAGGCACGAGAATCCAACATAACCATTAAGTGATCAAGCATATTTTTCATATTTTCTTTTTGAAAACCAAATTTATTTGTAAGATCAGTGAAAATTTCTTCAATCTCGTCTTTCGAAACGGGAACTTTACCATTATTGGAACTCCAAGATGTATGCGAAGGTTGATAGGTTCTTGAAGTATTTATATGATTATATCCAAAGCTATAATTATTAAAGCTCGCATTATGGTAATTATTGTTAATGTTATGGTTATTATAATTATCATTATCAAATTCTTTAATTTCTTCTTCTTCTTCAACTGATACATCATACTTTGCCGAGGATTCTTTGGAAGGAGCAAAACCAGCTTCATAACCGAAACCTTCTATATTCTCAACACCACGATCTTGTGAGTTTGATGAAGTGGCACTGTCATTTCCAAAATCAACCGTACTTGAATTTCGAGAATTTTGTGAAGATTGATTGTAAAAAGGTCTCGGGGGGAATTGCAGCTGCTCACCAGATCCTCGTTGTGGAACCGTTCTATACAAGTTATTATTTTGTGGTAATGGATTGGCCGGAGCACGATAAAGGGAATTATATGGTAATTTTGAAGGTGATGGTGGACATTGTGGGTACGTTGCAAATGGTCTCGAAGGTGATGGCGGACATTGTGGATAAGTAGCCAACGGTCTTGAAGGTGATGGTGGACCTTGTTGTTTTTGATATTGATATTGAAATGGAAATTGATTTTGAGAACCTGTTGTCATATGTGGAGTATTTGGACGAGATGGACGAGGACTCTGTGATGTGCGTGGTAATCCATGTTTTCCACCATAAGCTGGTGAAGGTTGGTTTGGATAAACATTTAATTTCGGAAGACTAGGTTTTTTATTTTTGCTATTAGATTGATCATCTGCCATATGATTATTTTTGTTTTGAATTTTTTTTAATTTTGATGTAAAAAAAAAAAAAATGATCAATTCTTCCTCCTTTAAATTCTTTTTTTTTTTTCCTTTTTTTTTTTTTTTTTCTCAATACATTTCTTAATTTTATTTCGTTGTTGCTTTTATGTAAGACACAAAAAAAAAAAAAAAAATACAACTGTAAAAATTACAAAAGAACCGGTTAAATATGCATAAATCACAATATAAACAAATACTAATTGAAATAAATACAGTTGAAAAATTTTTAGTATGAAGTTTATTTTTTTTTTATTCTCTTTTAATTTAGATTTGAGAACTTTTTAATCTCATTTAGATTACCTTATCTAACTTAACACTAATGAAAAACTTTCTGAATATAAAAAAAAAGATACGTGATAAGAGAGCCAAAAAAAAAGACAATATATACTGTGTTGCCTTATTATTAATAAACACAATTAAACTTTAAAAAAAAAAAAATAATGAAAAAAAGAAATTGGAAATTGAAGGATAAAACACAACAAATACGGTAACTAGAAATACGCCTCCTCTAATAGTTAACTGTTCAATTTTCTAACATACATATCTGAAATAAATGAATGAAATCATAGTTTCGCTTTTTATAATATGTAATATATAATATATATAGGTTTTCTAAAAAAAAAAAAAAATAAGAAATAAAAAATAAATAAATAGATGATGTGCTGTGTAATAAATAACATTGTGCCGTGCATCCTTCCATTGATATGAACCAAATAACGAGCGATCTTCGATCTTTGATTTCTTTAAAAAGTTTTTTTTTTTTATTAGAATCTTCATTTGTGGATAGATGTGAGAGGAATTAATATAAAGAAATATACCCGAAAAAATTGTGTTAGGCGAATTTCCTCATCGAGTTTTATGCAAGCAATAAAGTTTACACCAAGAATTTCTGAAAACTTTTGCAAATGAGTTACATTTAAGGACATTTCTCTCAATAAATACATAATCATTTAATTTACTCGAAACGATCCTTGCATGATATAACGATAATATCTTGAGTGTTTTCTTTCTTTCAAGGAAAAAAAAAATAATAATTATGAATAAAAATACTCATTTGTCCGGCACATCATTGATGATTTCTAAAATCAGCGATGCTCCTGAAATGGATATTTTTAATTAATAAATAAATTACTTATTAAGAAAAAGACAATTAAATAATATAAAAGTTTCAAACTAAGAAAATAAAAATATTACTAACATTTTTAAATTAAGGAATCAACAAATCGGTACTGTCTCATGATGGCCAGATTAGGTTTTATTTTTTTTTATTTTTTTTATTTAAGAATATGTCATTAATTCAAAATCGAACACAACTTAAAATAATATATCTATTTATAGTGATACATGCCTTGGTTATATATTTCCTTTAATTGGCTAGTAACTGATTACAATTCGCAGTTGAAACCTCGTTCTTTGTCTATTTTGACATCTTCCTTTGTTACACTTTTACCATTATACATCAATCATCGCCGATTCTGTCAAATCACTATTTACAGGGTTAGTTGTGACTTTTGCGAAGATTTTTTTTATTTTTATTTTTGACAAATAGAAAAATCGGGATCGATACATGTATGCTAAAAATGTTTTGAGATTAAAATGATAAAAAAGGTTTTACAAAAAAGTATTTTTATGGTTATCTTCGAAATGTCAATTTTAAATCCTATCTGGTTTGTCAATAATTACGCCTCATTTAAAATTTTTTCTACCCTTATAATAATATTTATTGGATTTTGTATTTTTACTTTTTGAAGCAGATGACTGACTTCTCCTGCTTCTTCTTCATCTTCAGTAAAAAGAAGTATTGCAGACATTGCAGGATCAAACCTGATCGGCAATTCCTAATTGAGATATTTTGATATTTTGCATGTCTAATTAATAACTCGAGGGCAATAGGTCAGTCATATAAATATAAATAAATATTTATAGCTTTTTTTTTTCAATTTGATTATAATTATATCTTGTTATTTTTTTTTAAAAAAAAATATATTATAAATTTAGATTGTAGGGGTTTGCAAGCACTTATTTACTATAATTTTCTTTTTATAAAACTTATTATTTATATGATTACATTATATATAAATTATTATTAAACATTATTTTATTATTTTAAATAAATTACAAACTTTTTAAATTGTAAATAAATTTAAAATAAAACTTAATTATTTATTTTTATTCTTATCAATATTATCAAAGATTCTATAATAGTAATTATTTTAAAATCTTTGTATTATTATTATTATTAGAAAATTTGTATTTTACGCATCATGCTTATAATGCACCCATGCGCAGTTTTTTTTGCGCATGTTAAAAAAATTATTAAATTTATTTTTAATGGATGTACAATCTGTGCCCATGCATGGTTTTTGATGCGCAGTCAAAATTTTCGTACGACCATTTAGATTATTAAACTTTTTTATTCCCACACTCTTTCTCTCCTTCGCTCACTCTTTTTTTACTTTCTTTTCCTTTTCATCAAATTTT
>CAMKVN010001393.1:0-18821 GCA_946474995.1 Funneliformis geosporum | reverse complement strand
GTCGGCACCGAAATCAGAGAAGATCATCCGGCAGTGGTCGTTTCAAACAATTGGCAAAATGAAAAAGGTTCGCGAGTGGTAGTTTTACCCATGAGTTCTAAAATAGAAAAGATCTATCCCTTTGATGTTTATGTAGGAAAGGTGCTTAATAATTATAAAGAAAGTAAAATTATGTGTGAACAAGTCAAGTCAGTAAGCGATTAATCATGCCCAAGGCAGGAAAATTGCCACCTAATTTATTTACGAAAGCTGAAATTAAGTTAAAGAAAGTTTTGGCTTTTGAGGAACGGATTAGGTATTTTTTGCTTTGAAAAGATAATTAGTATGATCGTAAATCATCTGTTTTATAAAAACAAAGGCATTTGCTAAAATTTAAATAATTTAGGTAGCAATATAGAACTTTTAGACATTTTTATTTTTTCGTCGCTTACTAAATTTTACTATTCCTCAAATCAAAACCTGGTAAATATCGAGGCGAATTAGATTTAGATTATGATCTTAACGGAAAGATGACGGAATGTTTTGCCCACGGAGTTACTTTTTACGAGGATAAAAAAAGCACTTTATTAATCCTGATTTAAGATTTTCAGGAGTTAGAAACAGCAGAGTTCAGTTAGGTTTAGGTGCCGATTTTACATAGCCCAAGCCATCACCTCCGGCGACGAACCCTTAACTAACCAAATTGACCGCACCAAAGGCTCTAATTTCCACCAACGGGCTCATTTCTTTATCACTTACGAGGATGGTTCAAAGGAGCATTGATGTGTTAAATTCCCACTGAGTTTTCAAGGTAGCCATTTAGCCGAGGGGCATAACCGAGGAGGTTTTGACCTTAAATTTACTAAGCCGGTTAAAGAATTCATAGATGTTTATGCTTGTATTGGCTGTAGAGCACCCGGCAAAAAAGGAGAGCCAACCGCGGAAGAATTAAACCGAGACATTCCCGGTTATGGATTTCAATTTGATTCAGAGGCTCATGGAGATAGCTTAGATAACACAACCGTGATTTGAGAGGTTTACTAATGTTGTTCTAACTGGTGGCCAGTATACTCATTCTTCCTCCGGTTTGGATTTAGGTGGTCCGGGTGATGTCTGAGAATTCACGGGAATATATATTCGTGGCAAAGATAATAAGCCTTTTACGGAAGCCTATGGGTTTATTCCCGCGGGTGGCACAATAAGGTGAATTACCAAAGGAGGAACTACGCGAATAGAATGGCAAAAAGTTCCCGGCAGCGATGACTTTAACCAACTGGACTGAACTCCCCCGGCCGGTAGCGGAGGAGAACCCGAGATACCACCATTAGAACCCGACTTGCCACCGGACATTGATCCCGGACAGGAGCCAGATATTCCGGAGTCTGATATACCCGAACCAGAAGTGCCAGAACCCGAAGGAGACCCTAGCCAAGACCCTGGCTATACACCGGATACCGGAGACCATGACCCACCGCCTGATGTTCCCGATGATGACCCGGATGGGGATTAAGATTATTTAGAAGAACTAGGTTTGCCGTAAGCAGGTTGAATTTGGAGGGCTTGTTGTTCAATTTGCTGATTTTCTCCAAGGTTAAGTTGATTTAAATTCATTACTAAAGAATTAGAATATTCAGTAGCAATAGTTTCTTCACTCCTTTGTGTTCCAATTTCAGAAATGTTTTCAGTTTGTGAACTTTCTTCATTATTTTCAATTGTTTTAAGTATGTCCTCTAAGGCTATTCTTTCATTAGGGTTATCCTTTCAGCATTCTTCAATAATAACTTGAACGTTTTTCGGAGCACAATCAGGTATATTTTCTTTCCCATTGTTGATAATGCGAACGTATACTAAATTATTATCGACGTCTTCAAAAGGCACAGTGCATTTAGTGGCGATTTCTCACATAATCATACCTAAAGCGTAGATATCGGATTGTTCAGAATATTTTTGTCCTTTTAAAAGTTCCGGAGCCATTCACCGAATAGTGCCAGTAGCACTTTGGTTTGTTGATTGAGAAGAACTAATAACCTTAGCTCTTGATAAGCCAAAATCGGATATTTTCGCTTGATGACCATTGGCCAACAAAATATTCATGCTTTTCAAATCTCGGTGAATAATATTTTCATGATGAATATAAGCTAATCCTAATGCTATTTGTTTAATGAGATTAGTATTGAAGCTCCAATCATGTTCTTTATCTTCATTATCGTTAATAAACTTAGTTAAAGTGCCATTTTTGGCATATTCCATAATAATAAGAACTTCGTGTTCATCAGAATGAGTATCGTAATATTGAATTACGTATTCATTTCTTAAATTTTTAAGAATATCTATTTCTTTTTGGATGTTTTTACGATCCTTTTGAGAAATATTGTTAAGCGATAGGTATAATTTCTTAACTGCTACGTCTTGGAGCTTTCATTTGCCATAGTAAACTTCACCAAAGCCACCTTTGCCTAGAAGATGGTTTAGGGCGGGTTTTTGTTGATTTGATTGCTCAGTGGAGATTTGTTTTTGTTCTTTTGTTTGTAAGGAAGATTGTTGCTTTTGGAGAAGTTGGATTTGCTTATCTTTCTCTTTGATGCTTTTTAGATTATTAATAGTTGATAAAATATTGCCTTTGCGATTATTTAATTCTTCTGGGCTTTGGGCATAGTTTAAGTAACTTTGTCAAGTTTGGCTAAGGTCAGTAAGACGACCGTCTTTTCTTAATTGTTGAGTTAGTTCTTCAAGCGTGACTTCTTGAGTGGCAGTTATAATTTCCCCTACTTGAGCTTTTATTTGGGATTTTTGCTTATAGGCTCGAAGTTTTTGGGGAAAGTTTTTTATGCTTCTACGTTTATCATCTGTTTCTACTATTCCTTGCTCGTTAGCAAAGAGGTTATAAAGAACTTGACATTTGGCATCTTTTTTTCTGTTTACCGAGCAATTAAATTTTTCCACGCTCTTCGGTAAATATTCTAAACCACTGTCAATATCAGTATCTTCAATAATCAGCCAGTTTAGTTTCTTTAAATCTTTCAAAGGTTCTAGAGAACCATAGAAGCGATTAGGAACTCCTTCTGAAATTCGATTATGGCAACTTCCTATCTCCAAAAACTCTAAATTAGTAAATTTACTAAACATGGACAAGTCTTGCTCGGGGAAATTATTGCCCATAAAGTGTAGACTAGCCAATTGTTCAGACCGAGCAGGAAACTTTAAATCTTGTAAATAATTGTTACTGTGACATCAAGCAGTTCTTAATTGATTACAATTAGTTAAGTCTAGTTTAGTTAATTGATTAACATTACAAAAAAGTTTCTTTAATTTTAAGCACTTGTTTAATTTTAAAGAAGTTAATCAATTATCATCGCAATTCAAATCTTCCAAATTAACAAAATCATTTAAATCTAATTCACCCTCTAGGTTTTTATTTCTAATGCCTAATATAGTGATTTCACTACGTTTTTCTTTAGGATAATTCTCATCTAACCATTCTTGAGCCTGAACCATTATTTATTCTCCCTTCTAGAATATCAAACTAATCCGACTAGGGCAAATATTCCTACTCCTCCTAAAATCCAAGGTAAGTAGTTTTTATTAGTATTTTCTGAACTGGAATTCGACTGCTTTGAGGCTTGGCAAGTAGAAGTATGACCATGTTCCTTTAATTCTTCAATTTCATCTCCGTAATTGTTAGACTTAATTATCTTAATTACTTCTTGGCAAGAAGGGCATTTTTCTCAATTGTAGCTATAACTTCCATCCTCCGAGTATCTAATTTTATCATTACCAGAATTTCGATTATGACAAAATTCAGCCTCAATAAACTCAAATTTCTCTAATTTTTCTTTTCTCTTAACTTCTCAACTTTCAATCTTGGCAAGTATTTCTTGGGTTTTTCAAGCTGGTTGAGGTTCTCGGTAAATTTCGTAGTTGATGCGTTGTTTTTGCAGAAACTTTTTAATTGGTTGACTATGATTAGTTTTGATAATTATTAGCTCAGTCATATAAGAATTTTTAAGTCTGCTATGTCAGAATTAAAATTATAATTATAATTTTAATGAACGAAAAAAAAGAACTATGTGGCAAAGAAATTCCTTGCGAAGAATGTAAAAAAAACAACAAGAAATACTTGTTAAATGTGAAGAATGAAAGAATTTAAATGAGCAAAATAATTACTTTTACTTGTAAAAATCCCACCTGTTCTAATACTACCCAAGCAGTTACTCAAAATGATGATCATCCGGACATTGTTCCGGGCAGAATTAGCAACTGATTATGTACCAAGTGCGAAAAAAGGGCTGCCGAATTAGAAACTAGGCAAAAAAAAGCTGAGCAGACCGAAGCTCAAAGAAAAGCCGAACACGAAAAGAGAAAAAAACAATGATTACAAACTCTCGAAGGACAAAAATGGCTACAAGAACAGCAAGCGGAAAATTCTCGCCAAATAACTGAACTTAGCCAAATGCTCAACGAATATGAAAGAAAGCAAACTCAATACCAGCAAACTTTACAAGAAGAATTAAACAAACTTCAAAATTCCCCAAAAAATACTAAAATAAAAGGTTTAGAAGCAAAAATAAAGGAATCACAAGAAGAAACTGAGCGTATTCGCCAACAAATTCAAGAACTTGAAGCAAACTATCAAGAAAAATTAACCCAATTAGACCAAGAATTCGCTGAATCAAGCGAACTAACGAACGAAATTTCCTTCAGTGATAATCAACTTGGTCAGTGTGCTAGTTGTGATAAAAAATTACAAGAAGGCGAACAATATTTTTACTATCCCCAAGACCCGGAAAAGAGAGCCATTTGTACTACTTGTAAACCTCAAGTAGACAATGCTATTTGAGCGGCTCAACAAATTCTGCAAGGTAAGCAAGTTGATTTAAATTCTTTAAATTTACATCCCCAACACACAACCCATTTAAAAGCCATGCAACAAATAATAGCCGGTCAAGAAATAAATATTGAAAACTTACCACTTGAAGAAGAAGGCAAGCAAGAGTTGCGGATGATTCAACAACAAATTAAATCTCAACAACCAATTCCTTTGCCTGATAATTCTTCTCCAAGTGTTCTAGAAGATTATCAACCGCCAACTAACCAACCGCAGAAAATTTGTGCTAGTTGTTCCCGAGAAATTCCAATCGGACAAGGTTATTTTCGTTATAAAGATGAAGGAACCAATATCTGTACCAATTGTTATAAATGCTTTACTTGTCAAAGATCGCTAGAAAACCAGCAACTAATTTATCACCTTGATAATAATTTAACCAAAGCCAATTGTGCTGATTGTCACTGAAAGCAAATTACGCAAAAACAAAGTCGGTCTAATCCCTCAACTGACCATAATTATCTTTCCTGCACTCACTGCGTTAAAAAAATTGCCTCTGGAGAAACTTATTATATAGTTAACAAAAATACTAATCTATGTGCCAATTGTCAAGAAAAAAGAAAACAAAAATTTGGCTTAATCGGCGGACTGATTGGATTATCAATAGGTCTAATTTTCATGGCAATTTATTATTACTGAAAAAACCGAAAAGATAAAGGCGAAAAAGAAGACAAAGACCCTTCTTGGTGAAACTGGTAAAACTTAGCCCAATCTACTCTTAATCCTTTGAATAGTCTGCTCTACTACACTACTTACATCTAAACCAACCCCAAAGCTACTTGAAGGGGGAGTATAACTTTCTTGATAGGGCAAATTGCTCATAGTATCACTTAAATTATTTAAAGATCGATTAAAGCTACTTACATTCTCATTAATTCTGCTACCTAAACTTTGTAATTGATTTTCTACTTGGTTTCTCAAATTGTTTACTGAACTATTCATATTGTAAAAGCGATTATCTACCTGGCTAATAATATCTATTTGGGCATTCCTAATCGTATTATTAATTTGGTCAACGGTTCTTTCTAAATGATTGCGAATATTATCAATCTCTCGATCCATGGTTTGGATAGTGTTGCGCATATTGCCAATGTCTTGCCTTAAAGCGGCTATTTCTTCAAATTGAGCATGGATTTCCGCTCGAATGTCTGTTAAGCGGTCATTAATGATTTTACTCATGTTAATAATGGCATTGCTGATACAACTGTTAATTTCTCGTAGTTTTTCTTCTAAACGGTATTGATGGCCGAAATCATATCTTTGGAGTTGTTCAATTCCTTTTAAAGCATCGCGATTCTGTTTAGCATTGTAAATATGAAAAGTATAAAGGTAGTGAAGTAATCAATTACATACATCTTGGTCATTTTCGTTTTTAAAGGTTCCTAACTCGTTTTGCTTCTTGGTTTTTTTGTTCGCCTCTAAGTTTTGGTAGGACTGAATAATTTTGCCAGCATGGTCGGCGAATTCTTTTTTAAAAGAGGCAAACCCGAACTTACTTGCCATTTTATATAACTCTTCGTAATTATGATTGCCTTCGAATTTTCATCCTTCATCTTGCGGTCAATCGATTTTTGGTCAATTTTCTATTTGTTGACCTTTTTCATTAGTGAACTTTTGCCCACCGGCTTCGCCATATTCTTTTAAAATTTCGGGCGTCCAACTAAAATTAAGTTTTTTGCCTAATCGGCCGCGGCGAACTAATGCTGGATCTAAATTTTCATAATTATTAGTAGCAATAATTAAGCAACTGTTAGGGTCTTGCACATTGTTTCTTAAACCGGCTTTATCTTCGGTAGTAGACAAGAAATTTTTTCAATCTTCTAGTAAATTATTTTTCTTTCCGGCTCCTCCAGCAGTCATCACATTTACGCCTTGGTCAGCTTCCTCGACAAATGCTATGTAAGGTTTATCACTGTATGGATCGCCAAAAACTTCTTTTTTTAGTTCTCGGAGGATAGCGATTAATTTTTCGTGGCTTTCTAAGCCTTTATCGCTGAGAGCTTTGCCCGCTGTTTGTAAATGAAAGCCATCGATTTGGAAAATTGGTACGGTTTTGTCTTCTTGTTGGGCTAATGCTTGTTCTAATTCTGAAATTTTATTTTTTAGTTCCTCAATTTCGGCTTTTAAGTTTTCGTCTCCTGTTTCGACAATGGATTGCTCCCGTTTATTCGCCAGTTCTTTTTCTAGTTCAGCGATTTTCTTTTTCTCAGTGGGTTCGTATTTAGCGGCAATCTCGAAAACCATTTGCCGGACAAATTCTGACTTTCCGGTTCCCGGTGCCCCGTAAAGCACAGTATTACGACGGACGAACTTATCGGCATAATTATCATCAGGATCAAAGTCGTCTTTGTGAGTATAGACCATTCCAGCATTAATTAAATCATCAATATCTTCAAGTATAGCAAAAAATTGTTTTTTGATTATAGATGGAAAAACCAAATGCCCCGGACCTTGCGTGTTTTCTCCTCTTATTCCTAATGGCGGATCCATTTTGTTTGGATCAAGTACCTTGCCTTTTCCTTGAGCGTTAAATCCTTTTAAAGCTTCAATCTCCAATTCCTCTTTCTGCTTTTGTCGATTTTCCCGTTCCGTTTGTTTCCTTTTCCTCTCTTCTAGTTCAGTACCGTATTTAATTTCTAGTCTTTCCTTTTCGTACTGGTTACTTTGTCACTTAAAAAAAGCCTTCACGGCCGACAAAGTTAAATGGCAAACTATCGCTACCCCAATTAAAGAAAACAAAAACTTTTTCAATCAATCATTCATTAGCCACTTCCTCCTTTGGTCCACTGCTTAACCAAACCCCAAAGCATTAGTAAACTAACTAATCCTCCTACTCAAAAAAGAACTTCTTGGGCTTTTTTTCAGTTAATTGGGGAGTCCTCCGCTGTTTGATTGGTAATCCCTTCTTTTCCTAATTTTTTTTGTAGTTTTTGGTTCTCTTGTTCTTGCTTAGTAAGTTTGTTTTGCAATTTATCGATTTCTCTTTTTAATTTACTAATTTCTTGGCTCTGATTTTTGGTTTGATTTTGAGTTCCGGACTTAGTTCCCCGTAAATCTCTTTCTAGTTCAATAATTTTTTCTTGGGCTTGGGTTAGCTCGTTTTCGATCTGATCTTTTTCGTGGGTTAAATCAGTTAATTGCTCTTCTAATCCTTCTTTGGCTTGCCGCTCTTGGTTTAACAATTTTTTCGTTTCTTTTAATTCTTTTTCATGCTTTTTTAATTTTTCTTCTAACTTAATTTTCTGTGCCTTGACCTGGGCTAATTCCCTAGCCAGTTGTTCTGCTTTTTCTTTTTCCGGCTCTAAACGAGTAATTAATGTTTCTAGTTCGCTAATCTTATCTAACAATTGAGCATTATTTTGCTGGTCGGCTTGGTTTTTATATTCTAATAACTTTTGCCTTAAAGTTTCAATAGGTTTTAATCCGCTACAAGTAATGCTGCTTAATTTTAAATTATTACTTAGGTCTAATTCTTTTAGTCCTGAACTATGAATAGATAAACTGGTTAAACTTGAATTCTGGCTTAAATCTAACTCTCGAACTAGGGGAGCGCTAAGCACAGCTAAACTATTTAGAGCAGTATTTTGTCTTAAATCCAGTTCTTCTAATACCGCACAATTAAGGGTTAAACTAGTTAGTTCTTTATTTCCGGTAAGGTTAAGGTCTTTAAGAGTTGTTGAAATTAACGAATAAGAACTATAATCGTAAGCAATGGTTAACGACCTTAGGGCTTGATTAGGTCGTAAATCCAACTCTTCCAATTTGCTACTTTTTAAATTCAAGTTAATTAATTGAGTACACTGATTCAATTCTAATTCTTCTAAATTAGCACAAAGTATATTTAAACTAGTTAAGTTAATATTGTTTTGGAGGTTTAACTTTTTTAGTTTATTGCCGGTTAAATCGAGAGCAGCCAAGCCCGAAGCACCGTTCAAATCGCACTTTACTAATTCGTTAGAATTAATGGTTAATGAATTTAACTGCGGGCAATTGACTATCTGGAAATTTTGCAAAGCAGGAAAATTATTAAGGACAATTTGCTTCAATTGCGGACAATTGACCACTTTAATAGTCTTAATTCGTCAATCGTTTCCTTCCCCGCCCTTATTAATGCTTGCCAAATTTGCGTAATCTCTAATAATTAGTTCTTCTTTTGGTTTTTCTCACTTATTTTCTACTCGCAAAAGCATCTCTGTGGCATTATCTTTTGGGTAGTGATGGTTTACTCACTCTTGAATAGTTATCATTAATTACCTACCTCCTTAAATAAACGATAAAACAAGCCTAGCCCAATCAAAATAAGCAATACTCAGCCTGCTTGATAAATAGTTGGTTTGTGTTTGCCTAATCAAACCGAAAAGTTAGTCGGATTGATGCTTTCTTGGCTTACTACTGTGTTTTTTTTCTTTTTGACTTCGCCTAGTTCCTTTGTTAATTCTTGTTTTTCAATTTCTAGTTTCTTAATTTTGTCTTTTGCTTGTTCCAATAATCTCGCTTTCTCTTGCAACTTTCCTAAATTCTGTTTGATTTGCTGATTTTTATTAGTTAATTCTTGCACAACTTTTTCGTATTCTTGGCTATTTTTAAGAATTTGTTCTAATTGTTCCGGGCTGACCTGCCCTTTTAAAGTTTGCTTAATTTTCTTTAAATCCACTTCGGCTTGTTGCTTAGCAGTTTGAGCCTGTTTTAGTTCTTTTTCCTTGGCTTTTAACTGTTTTTGCAATTCAATGATTTCTAACTCTAATTGCTGTTGAATGTTTTCCCCTTGCTCGTTGATTTTGGCTAAATCTTTATTTTCGTCTTTCAAGTGTTTTCTTTCTTGCAAGAGTTTGTTGATTTCTCCAACTAATTGCATCCGTTCTTCTTCCCAGGCTACCAAGGTTTCTTTTTTTTCTTTGCGGAAGTTAACAATTAGCGTTTCTTTTTCTTGCTCCAATTTAAGTTTTTCCGTTTGGAGGGTTTGAATTTGCTCTTTTAATTGATTAACTTCGGCAATTTTTTGAGTTTGGTTAGCCAGATAACCCTGGCTATTTTCAATTAAGTTTTTAATTTTATTTTCGAGGGTTTGAATTTGTTGGTCTTTGGCTTTTATTTCTTCCTGAATTTCGTCAAAGGTTTCATCTCCTTGCGGCAAATTTTGGCTTTCTAAATGGTTGATTTGGGCTTGAAGTGCGGTGATTTGTTGTTGCATTTCAACTTGTTTTCGTTTATCTTTCGGGAATATAGGTAATTCACTATAACTAAACTCTTTTAAGTCAGTTAAACCACTTAAATCCAAAACTCCTAATCGCGGATTACGTCTATATTTTAAAATTCGTAATTTAGGAAAATTATCAACCTCTATTTTTCCTAGGTCGTTTTTTTCTACTTCGAGAATAGTCAGTTTAGGCAATGGTTCTAATTCAAGGTTTTTTAATTGATTGTTATTAAGCAAAATTGTCTTTAAGTTTGGGCAGTTAGTTATTTTGATTTTTTTAAGTTCTGCACCAGCAAAATCTACTTCTTCTAGTTGACAACAGCTGTTTATTATTAGTTCTTCAGTTTTTGTCATCGTTATCTGGTGCAATTCAGGGCAATCATCTATTTCTAATTGTTGAAGTTTTTTAAAAGCTTTCACACTTAAATAAGATAATTCTGGACAATTGCTGACAAAAAGTTTGGTGGTTCCTTTGCTAGTTAGAAATAGATTTTCACTTATTTCTTTTAGTTTTGGATAGTTTTTAATAATTAATTCTCCCTTTGCAGCTCCCATAAAAAGATCATCAAACTTAATTTCTTTAACCAAAGTTTGCATTTGTTCAAGGTGAGGAGCCAGCTCTTGCATTTTAATTAATTCTTCCTCTTTTTGGGCTCTTTCGCTGGTCGCTTCGGATTCTTCTTCCTCCTCTTCTTCACTTTCGTTTTTTTTAGTTTTTAATTCTTTGCGAACCTTAATAATCTCCGCTTTTAATTCGCTTTGTAATTTATTTAAATTGCTTTTGGCCTCTCTAATTTGCTCCGGAGCGGCTTCTTTCATTAATTCTCAATCAAATTCCTGGCTTTCATGACGTTTTTCTTCTTCGGGGACCAGAGCTTGGACATTTTCGAAAACTTGAATTAACTTTTCGTAACGAGTAGGGCATTTTCACTGCACAAAATAATAAGCGGCAGCTAAAGCCAGTAATAAACTGGCTAATAAAATAATCAGGGCTAGACTATTCATGCTTTCTCCTACTCTTCGAAGCCAATGCTGCGAAATAAGCTTCTAAACAACATTACGCATAGTTTATAAATAAAGAATAAGCCGATTAAGAATCCTCCGGCTCATAAGCCATTATTCATGGTTAGTTTATTAGGCACACTGGCCATAAACCCACCTTTATCTACCGCTTTTAAGTCCGCGAGGTCTTTTTCTAAAATAACTAGTTCGGCGGCTTTTTCTTCTTTGGCTTCTAATTTCTCCGTGGCTTGGTCGGCTTTGTTTTCTTCGGAACCTTTGAGAATGTCCTTGCGTTCGGCTTCGATTTCTTTAATTTCTTTTTCTAAAGCCTTTTTGTGGGTTTCGGCTTCTTTGATGGCCGCTTTGACTTCCGATTTTTCTAAGCCTTTGACGGTGGGATTATTGTTGGGACAATCTAATTGCTTACTAA
This sequence comes from Funneliformis geosporum, assembly GCA_946474995.1. Classification (NCBI taxonomy): domain Eukaryota; kingdom Fungi; phylum Glomeromycota; class Glomeromycetes; order Glomerales; family Glomeraceae; genus Funneliformis; species Funneliformis geosporum. The sequence continues at coordinate 7,331 of CAMKVN010001393.1, read as the reverse complement.
TGAATTTACCAAAAAGATAGTAAGCGGCTACTCCGGTGAAGAGAATGGGGACCAGGGTAATGATCATTAATAACTAGTTCCTTTCATTTGGTTCGCTCAGTTTTTAATTTGCTGGCTAGAACCCTGAGTAATTCTGGCAAGTTTTTGCTTTATGTTGTGTTTGTTTTTCATATAATATTAATTTTAGTATTGATTAGTTAACTAGATATATTTTTTTCTAAATTGATAAAAAAAGAATTATAATGGAAAATAATAAACCCTTAGATAAATTCGCCTCCCAAATGCTGGATAGTGCCATTCAAGGAATTAATCAAGCGGCGGCCGCCAAACAAAAAGAAATTAATTATTGGAAAGACAAAGTCCAAGCTCGACTAACTAACCAACAACTTTTAAGAATTTTAGGAGAAAGGATTGCCCGCGAAGAGATTAACTTCTTAAATCCTTATTTATTTGTCGAGAAGAAAGGTCAAAAAACTGTTTTGATATCTTTAAAAGATGGTCAGGTTGTTGAAAAGGAGCAAATAAAATAATGAACACTTTACTACCTTTAACCATAATTCTAACTGGAATTACCTACTTCATCTACCAAATTTATCAATCAAAGCAAATAAAAACCCCTAAGCCCAAATCAATCACCCGCCAGTGCCTTGAATGTGGCCAAACCTGCCAAATAAAACGCACTACTTTTAAACCCCTATCTTTGGCTTGAAAAGACCAAATTTGCTTTAAAATCTTTGGCAAAAAGACTTGAATTCGCTACCGGCAAGGCTACACCCGAGCTCGTTATGCGGTTAATTACTTTTATCCTACTTGCGGAATAAGTTGTTATAGCCTTTTTAGTGTGCTAAGCAAACTATTAACTAAAACGATTTGAAAAGTGCCTTAAACTGATTTTTTTGGTTAAACTTGCTAATTTTGCCAATGAGTGGCTTAATTTTGCTTTATCAAATCCAAAACCTAAAACAAATCCCTCCGCAAGAAAAAAATCATGCTTAAATTCAAATTCAATTACCTAAATAACACCCTAGCTTATCAAAAACACGAAACTTGATACGAATTAGGAGAAGATAGCCAATTTACGGGCAATTTCGGTAGCCAAGGCTTTAATTTAGATTCCGGATGGATTAATTTCACTATTTACGAAAAGAGAATCAGAGTTTTTTATAAAAAAATTAAAGAAGAAGTAGGTTCATATGATTTCTGAGAACCGCAAAATATAAGTTATTTTCGCCAAGATTTGCCCAGAGAATGCCCGGTAATCTTTACTTTTAGCGACCAGGACGAGATGGAAAAAATTGGAAACAAGTGAATTAAGAAAGGAGGAAAGTATGCCAATTAATGAACTCTGTTATCACTGCCGCCAATACCCCGCTCCTAACCCCGGGGAGGCTTTTTGTTTAGTTTGCCAAGAGTGATTAAAAGAAAAAAAAGCCTGAAAGGAACGAGTATTCAAAAGAGACGAAATTATCAAAGAACTAGAAAAACAGCCCGCCAATAATCCTAATCCCCAACCATACCTCCTTAACCTCTTAACTAAACATAAACAATTCGCCCATACTCAAAGGCTATACACGCCCCAAGAAACCCAAGAAAGAGAATTTTTAGACAAAGTGGCTAAGGAGTTAATCAGCGGCTTATTAGGAGAAACCAAATACAGCCAATTAAGCAAATAACATGACTATCCGCTCCGAAATCCTCCAAACTATTCAAAACTTCCTCGCCCAAGAAGTTAAACCTAAAAAAGCTTACCGAGCCTTTACCGCCAACTTAAAAAGGTTAAGTGAAACCCCTCGCCTACAAGATTTAACCTTGTCCGAATTAAACACTTGTCAACAAATCCAAACCTTTTTAAAAGATTGAAGCGCAAACTATTCCGCCCATCCCAAAATTTTCAGCAAAGAAGCCGAACTAAGCCAAATTCAGGCTAAATTTGCCCAATGGTTAGAATCCGCGCAAAAGAAGACTAAACCAACCTTGTCCAAACCGTCTTCCCCTTCTCCGCTTAGCAATTGAGAAACCAAACTAGAAAAAGCCGAAAAAGGTTTAGAATGACTAGACTGGTGAGAAAAGTACCATACGACTTTAAAATTCACCGCCCTAATTATCAGCCTATTATTTGCTTGGCTAATAATAGAGAAAATCAGGGAGAAATTCACCTAATGGAAAAACTAAAAAAATTAATGGCGGGCGGAATAATTCTTTTAGTCGGAATCACGGCTATCTGATGAGTAAGTAAACCGGCTCCTCAGCAACCCGATTATTCCATTGCTTCTGCACAAACTAAGCCAGTGCGAACTAAACCAACTGCCCAAGATAACTACCCCCAGCCAATCCTGGCCAGCTTAGAGCTTTGAAAAGCCCGCGATTCTGAAGCCGCCTTACTAATCCAAGAAACCATTCGCCTCCTGCGCAGCAACCATTCCACCTCCCAAAAAATCAAAGCCCTAGAAAACTTATTAGAGAATTACCAAGAAACCGAAAAACCCCTGGTGGATTTAGATTGAGAAAATGAACCAGCACCTCAACTATCAGTCAACTACTTAAAACTACAAGAACTTTTAGTTAAATGAAAGTCTCAGCAAAAATCCCAACTAGCTGCCCATAAAAAAGATTGATTTAGTTCTTGCCCGGGAAAAAGATGGTTAACCGATTCTGAAATTGATTGAGCCTTGGAGATTTTAGGAAACCAACATTTATTTAGCACCCTAATGAGCCAGCCCTTTACCGAATCCGCCCCCCGTTTTAAAATTCTTCCCGCTTACCAATTTCATTACGTGGTCGAAAGCCACGGCGAGGGCTTAGGCTTCCCGGAATTGTTAAGCCAATTAAATGAAGAAAATATCGAACTAGTTTTAATTCCGGTCAATAATCCGGACTTCCATTGAAGTTTATTAGTTTATGAAGTAAAAGCAAGCAAATTTTACCATTGAGATACTTTACGGGGAGCTAATGATTATTATGTTAAGCCCTTAGTAAAAGATTTAATCTTACAGTTATGGCAAATTAACGAAAGCACTTTAGCTGAATTAGTTGAAAGCGAATATTTAGTGCCTAAATATGCTATCCGCCAGAACAATAGCCATGATTGCGGAGTAGCGGTAATTGAAATTGCTGGTCGGATTATGGAGTTATGAAGAAGACCAGGCTTTGACCTAAATAAGAATTTAGGGGGCTTTGATTTTCCTAAAAGTCGCCAAGCGTGAAAGAAACGAGTGGAGGAGAGTTTAAGTGAATAGAGAGAGAGAGAGAGAGAGAGAGAGAGAGAGAGAGAGCAAATTTAAGCTTAACATCCCGCAGTCCGGAGAAGCCTTGGAATTATTAACCTCCTTACCGGACAATTCAACGAACTTAGTCTTTTTAGACCCCCAATACGAGCCAGTAAATAATGTTTTAAAGTTAGATTACCCGCTCTATTCCCAGTCCGACTATCAAATATTAAGTATCTTAGAACAAGTAGCAAGAATTTTAAAGCCTTCCGGTTTTTGTCTTCTCTGAATAAATAAAAAGTTATTAGGCAATGACCGCGTGCCTTTGTGATTATTAAAAACTCCGCAGTTAAAGATTGTAGATTGCTTAGTCTGATATAAAAAAAACACTTTGGGCTTAGGTTCTTGGTTAAGAAGTCAAGCGGAGTTTGCTTTTTTAATTCAGAAGCACCCGACCAATAGCAAATTATTTAAGAACCGAAGTTTAGGAAATGTTTGGGAAGAGAATAGTTTGCCTACTAACCAGCGGAACCATCCCCATCAGAAGCCGAGAGAACTAATCAGAACTTTAATAGAAGCCACCACCCAAAAAGGCGACCTAATAGTTGACCCATGTGCCGGTAGTTTTGTGGTGCTGGAAGTTTGCCAAGAATTAGAAAGAGAATTTATAGGGGTAGATTTAACTTATAATCAAGTAAAAGAATTTAGGCAAAGAACTAAAGAAACCATAAAAAACCAAAACTAACTAAAAAATAATTTATTATGAAGAGAAAAAAACTACCTCCAATTCATCCCGGAGAAATATTGAGAGAAGAATTATTAAAACCTTATTGCCTTACCTCTTTAAAACTAGCCCAAAGCATTAAAGTAGACCAGCAAAAAATTCAAGCCGTTATTGAAGAAAAAGGAAATATTGATGCCGACCTTTCTTACCGACTGGGATTATATTTTGGTTTTCGTGAAGATTATTGGTTAGATTTACAAAAACACTATGAATTAGAGTGTTGAAAGGATGAACTAGAAGCCCAAGTAAAAAAACAAATTCATCCTTACCGGCCGACCTTAAATGCTTAAAAAATTTAAAAGCCAAGAGGTTGAAAATTTAGCTAACCGTTATCCATCTCCTCAGTATCCTCTAAGTGTAAATAAATTAGCTCCGCGGAAATTATTGCTCGTAGCCCAAGCTAGAAACCTACGAGAATTAAGTAATTATCCCGCCAATAGGCTAGAAAAGCTAGTAAGTAATAAATGAAGCATCCGCATAAGCAAGCAATATCGAATAATTTTTATCTGAGAGAACAATCAAGCTTGGGAGATTGATATTAATAAACATGACAAAAGTTATGGGAAGTAGTGAAAACTATTCCTTTTAACTAGTCCGTTTACTCACGCATAGTTTTTTATAAAATATCTATCTAAAAAGTTAAAAAATAATTATAATGAAAATAATTAATTATTATCGTAATTCATTTTTTTTAATCAGAACAATAAAATCATCTCAAACCTTAAATATTCTGGTTAAAAAAACATGCTCCGAAATGGAAATTAGTCAAGAGCATGTTTTAATTCGGAAGGAACTGACCTCCTATGTATAATTTTACACATTTCTTAATTTTTTTATTATTTTTTAGTTGAATAATTTTTGGTTTGGTTATTTATTCCCTTTGCAAAAAGCTAAAATTATTAAAAAAAAGAAACCAAAAACTAAAAAACAAAACAAGAAAGAATTCATCTCTGCCTGTTTTAAATAAACTAATTTCAGATTTAACTAGGAAGGAGCGAAATGACTAAAAAAGGTGTCACGCTGCCTAATTCTGGGAAGTGAAAAGGGGTGAAAAATAAACGCCAAGGAGAAATTTACCAGTGAGTCAAAAAAGAATTATTTAAGAAAACTGTTCTTTCCGGACTTGTCTGACCTCATAAGCAACCGAGCCGAAAGGAAGAAGAAGCCTACGCCAAAAATCATTATCAAAATTGAAAAATTAAGCGAGAACAACGGAATTATATCTTAAAAGAAAGTTCCAAATTATACCGCGAAGAACAAGAATACAAAAGGAAACAATTGCTGTGGTACCAAGAAGAAGCGGGATTTACCCAACCGAGTCATCAAAAAATTAAGAAAAGGCAAAAAGTAAAAGGAATTTTTTATGAAAAAGGAGAACATAAAGAAGGGAAGCTGAAATACAAAGAATTAAGGAAAATTTGACAAGAAAAAGTTTTAAAAAGAAAAGGAAAGATAACTAAACTCGAAGATGTTGAGAAATTAACCCACGAACTTTATCAAGCCTCGCCACGGAGATTGAGGGATCGGCACATGACAGTAACCAACAAACCGAGCAAAGGCATTGATTTCCAAGAAATATTTGAGAAGAAGTATAAAAAAAACCCTTTTTCTGAAACAAAAAAACATTATTTAAAAGCATTTCAAGAATTTTTAGGAAGACAACATTCTGATGGAGAAAAACTTTCAGATGAAGAACTAAAACCTTTTTTGGACAAAAAGGGAGATTTTAAATGAACTCCCGAGGCTCAAAAAAAAGGATATTCAATAAGATTACAAGGGGAGCAACCGGGAAAAAAATGAGAAGCATACCGCAATGTTTTAGACTTAGGAAGCAAAATTAAAAAAGATATAGATGGCGAGGCCCATCGTAGTTTTATTGAAGAACACGGAAACGAAGAAAGCAAACAATTATTTTATAGCCGCCCGCCAATACGAAGAGGTTCGTGCTGAATCGAATGGCAAGGCGGAAATTGTTCGGCTAATGTTGGCACTAGCAGTGAATACTGCATAATTTGTATTTATTACGGAGATTATCATCCACCCATACTTCCCACCAATTGTCCATGACTATACAAACATAAGCCAAATAAATGCGGAAAAAATATTTTTCGGGAAGCTAGCGAACAATGGCATTATTCTCGTCAAGGAGAAAAGTATGGAAGAGCCGGAAACGATTGAGGTTCTTGTCATATTGGAATTACTGGCACGCAAACAAAAAAACATAAGAGGAAAAAATTATAATGAGAAAAAGAAATATATTTTGGTTAGATTGAAAAAGTAAAATAATTTACTTGAATAAAATAGAATTTTGCTCTTGGAGCGAAGTCGAAAAGGTTAAGGAAGAAATTTATTGCTCACATTGAGACTGGTCATTAATACTTTTAGAAGAAAAAGAAAAACAGTTAATTGCGAACCAAGAAAAAAGAATTATTCAAGTTGGCAAAAGCCAAACGACAATTAAAGAAGTTTATGGCGGAAGCAAAGAAAATCCTCGGGGGAAAGGAGTCCAAGCCCGCGGATTATTATTTAAATTAGTTCCGGAATTTACCTCTGTTCACCCTAGCACTTCTCGGAAATTTTTTGAAACGGCTCAAAAATGAAAGTGAGGACAAAGATGGGAAGAATGAGAGGAAGCCGAACTGGCTTGATTAATTGACCGCCGGAAGTGCTTTGCTAATATTATGCGAGATTACCCCTTGCCTTGTGGAAAACCAAAACATATTAAAAGAAACCCAAAATTGATTGAAACAAAACTGCAAGAAAATAAAAAAGGCTTTGTGAAATTTTATATTGAGGGTTATGCTAAAATTAAAAAAAATCAAATTCCTTTTATTCCTGATTTTGAACCAGTTATAAAAAATCATAAGAGTTTATTGTTATATACTAGATTATTTAAAACTTTTTTAAAGCAATATAAAATAAAAGGAAAAATCATTTACAGTGAATTTTGAGAATTTGAAGAAAAGGCAGGTTGTGCCAATGTTTTTTTAGATTATTGTCAAAAAAAAGAAAAACAAGTTTCAACGGAGGAAGAAAAAAAGGAATGAAAAAATAAGCCTAATGTTTTATGAGGCATTTTGGGAGCTAAGAATTTTGGTAGTTATATTTATTACCCTTGGCACTTAGCGATTTTGCAAATCTCGCTTTTACAAAGTTATCATTTATATAAAATGTTTGAACCACAAAAAATTTTAGCAATTAGAGCCGACGCAATTTTGGTAAAAGGCGATTTACCACTCCAAATAACCGAACATCCTGAATTATATAAAATAAAAAAGATAGGAGTAAAAGAAAAAGAAGTTTTTGACTATGAAAAAGAAGAATTGAAAAGTCCTTTAAGT